>JAQMYJ010000001.1:27798613-27810675 GCA_030014305.1 Clarias laeviceps
CATTTTCATGTTTTACTTCTAATCCACTGCTTTTCATCAATACCTACTACTACTACTACTAATAATAATAATAATAAGAAGAAGAAGAAGAAGAAGAAGCATTTATCATAATAATTTAGTTATTATTATTATTATTATTATTATTATTATTATTATTATTATCATTAGGTTTGTACAATAAACACATAATACATTTCGCAGATGAGCCAAAATTGCATGTTTTTTAAACCATGCACTTACGGCTCCTCATATACCCATCATGTGCATGTTGTATCATGTTCTACTGTATGTCTGACGTGTCTATGGTTGGCATGTCATATACATTTTACTGCACTTCATCCAAAAAAATTTCATTCTGATCTGTTCATTATAGTGCACTGACCAATACTTAGCTACTCTAGTAGCTCTGCCTGCTGTAAAAGGCTTCTCCCTTTCCCATGTGTGCATGTGTCTAGGTCATGCCTTCATGAGGCTGCCAAGCCACCTGGAGCAGGTATTATTTGTGTTTATGTGCCAGGAGATACTTAAAGCGCAGCCGCTCTGTCTAGCACTAACACGTCCATCTGGGTGTATTTCAGACACACGACTACCTGATGGAGGCTAACTGACGGCAAGAGTGAAGCACATGGAAGAAAAAAAAATCTCAATCGCACTTTTTTGTCATGCAAACAGGGGCTTTTTCGCTTACTGCCTGACAAGCAGTTCTAACCATATGTGTCACGGTGTCTTCAGGAAAAAATGTCCACCTCCCGAATTAGAATTTATTTTTTAACTATATCTACAGATGCATTTGTTTCTGCAAAGACTCGTGGGTTACAAATAGGTTGTATAATGGAAAGAAATTCCTCACACAAAATATTTTATTTTATTCTTTGTGTCCACATTTGGTAGTGATATACTCTAGGATGACTGAAAGCTGACTGTTAGTTTATATCTCCGCCATGATGACAGTGAACCCACATGTGCTGGTGAAATCCGAATGAACCTTCTAGAAACACATGGTGTTACTGGAACAGTATTTCCTGCCAGTCAGTGCTGATTTGTAATTTGCAGTCCAAAGTCAGCCATGTCAAGAGACAGTAGATAACACGGAGAGTAAATAACAATTTTTATGCCAGTGAGTGCAATAATACAGTAATACAGTATTAGTGCTGATAAACTTGTTGAGTTGATCTGTGAAAAAAAAAAACAATCTAAGGTAGACTCTGAATATTTCTTTTTAATTTTTATAATTTATTGATTCTGATTTAATTATTTAGTTATTCATATTTAAAGAATATTTTAGATGAATATAATGATTAATATACTTAATCAAAATACAACTGCAATGAAAAGCACTAAATAAACTAAATATGTTCCATGTATAGTTTAAAGTCAACAAAAAGTAAAATACTTAATAATGCTGTGCAGTCATATTAATGTGTTTAGTGTCAAAACGTTTAATAATTTATAAATAATATAATTCTTATACAGTAGATAATAACTTGATTATATATTATAATACATATAACACACAAGCAAAGGTTATATTTCTGCAAAATATTCTCAAATTTGAAAATGCCACCCAAGGTCTGAGTGAAATAGAGGAATGTTGATTATTAAATGTGTCCTGTATTTAAAATGGAAATGACATGTAGCACATCACACATTTAGGTACTTTTTTTTTTTATCTATACTGTAACTCTAATGTCTTCACCCACCAAGCGGGACATCCTTTAATAAAGCACTCATTTAGAGTCATATTAAAATCTGATAGCAAGTAGGTATTTTCATTGCTAATCCTTATTGTAATCTTTGTATGATAAGTTTAATATTAAATGACATATTTCTGCAATATTAAACTAGATATTTTAGAGAATAGCACTAAATTCTATTTTCACATAATGCAACCAAAATTTATAGCAAATATTCCTATTTCTATGTAATTATATATTATTTACATAATTAGATTATATCTTATATACTACACCAAATGTGTAGTACTTCTCAATACATATTACATGTGTGAAAACTATGAAAAAGTGTGAAAATACTAATTGTTTCTGCAGCAATAGGAAGGAATCAAATAAAGCAGTAAATGGTAACAGGACACAGCCCTGCTCACCACATATGTAACAGATTTTCTGGGAATCAAATAAAGGTAGAGCGCGGATCTTTAAAAGCAGTCTTCTACACGCATACTGTATATGAAATGGATTTTCTTGAACTAATAGCGACAAAGAACATGTTATGAATCATTGCAGTTGGAAGAATAATAAAGCAAGTCACCCTCATGCTGGCTTTATGGATGGAAATCTTAAAACTGCTGAAGTTAAGCCAGCGCTACAACTGAACGTACCCACCCAAAAAAAGGAAACGGGAAAAAAAAGAAAACAGAGCCTGGTATGAGAATTCATTATAGACTCATGGTAACTGAAAATAAAATGTGATTTAATTATTCAGGCAAGCTCCTGCAGGTACAGCAGTCAAAAATGTTATATTATGCTGTCTAAGATTGATGCAGACTGTTTTTGTTTCGAACGTCGAATGATCTTTTAAGCCTGTTCTCTTTTTTACATGATTGTTGCATAGCAACAGGGAGGAAAGCGTGCACACTGTTTGCTACACGGTATAAGAAAAAAACTACAGATGCCTTTTGATTAACATGTGAACTTCAAATATGCTCCATTTATCAATTTTCTCCCACTAGAAAGTTTGCCCTGTGGAACGATGAAACCCTTAATAGAACTATAGATCTTGCCGTGATCAGGAACGACTTCATCTCATGTCATACTGTACATATGAGGAAAGGAAATCTGCCTGAAGATCTACCTGACCTACCTGAACCTTGTATCAGGTGTCATTTGTTGAAGTCGCTAATCATTTCTCACAAAAAACAAAAAACAAAAAACAAAAAACAAATATTTAAGATGAGTCATTAAAACCTGAGATTGAGTTTTTGCATTCTTTCTGTTTTATGCCTGATTCTTTTGATAAACTCAAAGGCAAGAGATTACATGTAGAAATGGTTCAGGATACACCCTGAACAGGGTGCTAATCCATCGCAGGACACACACACACACACACACACATACAAAATATGGGCAATTTGGAAACACAAATTTTCACCTAATCTGCATGTCTTTGGACTGTGAGAGGTAACCGGAGTACCTGGAGGAAACCCACCAAGCACGGGGAGAACATACAGAGAACATAAGGAGAAAAGTCCACGCACACAGAGGCAGGAATCGAACCCGGGCCCTGGAGGTACAAGGCAACAATGCTAACAACTAAACCACCATGCTTATATGTGCATTCTATTCTATTCTATTCTATTCTATTCTATTATGTTATGTTTTGGTATAATATACATCAATTTCTTTTATAAAGCTTATAAACACAAATTACCAGAATGCAAGCAAATGAAACAACAGTTTATATACAGTACTGTGTAAAAATCTTGAGCTATCCATTATTTCTTTATATTAAGTTTAATTAAATGACGTTGATTAATTTAATGTACAGGGAACAATGTTTTACTGTGACAGGCTGCAAAGTTCCTAAAGATACAATTTTAAAAAAGAGTTGTTTACGTAACAACCTCAGCAGCAACCTCGTTTCCCCTCTCGTCCATTCCAACCACTCAGCATTCAGAATCACCAGTATAATAATCACCAGCCTGATCATCCGTCATCATCAGCACCTGTTTTTCCACTGGTTCATGCCTTAAGTTAAATTTTTTCTTTTTGTGCTTGAATGATTCACAGGTCACTGTATGGCTTAATAAACTAAAACATTCTTCTGAAACTGGTCAGGTACTGGGACTGGACTGAATAATGAGAGCCAAAACCTTCAGGGATCCTGGAGACTAGTTCTGAAGGCTACATTAAAAAGTTTCCAGAGAAGGTCATGACTTTTAGATTTGCACTATAAATATTTAAATATTATTACGTTTTAAATAAACAATTAAATTGAACAAATATTTTATTCAACAGCAACGAAAAAAATTTAAGTATGCTCATGGGTTAAATTCCCTATTAAATTCCACAAGGTCTCATTTGCATTTTATATACAGTACCAATGCATGAAAGTACATTTTTGGAAATTTTTCATTACAAAAACAAGACCTAATGTACAAAAACTGTGGTCTGACAATAAATAAATAAATAAATAAAAACATACCCCTATCTGTGGCTTGCCTTAAGAGCTGTTAATGAGAGAGTCCACAGTGTGGTTGTGTTACGGTTAGATGGCGGTGAGTCTGTATTTTGAGATTGCCTCTAGATCTGTATTCGTGATTCAGGTTTTCTTTGCTATCATATAAAACTGTCAGGGTGAACGCATTTACGATATATTATATTGCCTGGAATTTGCTCAAAACACATCTCTGAGCAGAAGGGATTTGCGCGCGGTGCCTCATTGTTTGTTCCTTCCTGCGTGAGTCATTAAGCTGTGGCATTGTGTTTTGCTCCTCATTACAAGCCACAAGTTGACATCTGCCCTCTGGATTAAATGAATCACTAAGATTCCAGTCCCCCTGCTATAACTTTGCCCCTGGTTTGCTGCAACGCCGTCTTATTGTGCACGAAATAGACAATTTGTCACTATGAGAAACGCTAGTCTGTATCTAATGGGAGGTTCTTCGTGGCTCTGCTTGCTTGCTTTCTCTTTGTGTGTGCATGCATCTTTCAAAGATTTGTAAGGTGTGCACACACAAAGAGGTATTTGTTTCATTTACAAAGTTACTCCATGTCCTCAGATAGGATTTCCACTGAAATGCTATCCACCATGTTCTGAGAGTAGAAAGAAGAGCAGGCAATCAAGAGGTGACTCATGCACCTTGGACGAATGCATACTTGCGACCTGAATCACACCGGTCACACCCCTCCATGAGTCACCCGCGTTACGCCCTCCACAACAGTCACTCAACCAGTTTCTCATCCACTTTACCTCTTTCACCATCTTTTCCCTCATTTAGACCCAGATGCATAAATGCATAAAGGTCTCACTCTCTCTGTCTCTCTCTCCTGCTTTCACTTTTTCTCTTTTTCAGTTTTTCAAAGAGACTTTTTTTGCTGCCAAAGAATTTCTTTGTACATGCATTCAGTTGAATACTGGCCAAAGACAAGAATTAAGCAAATTATACATACTTGCATTATGTACATTATATACATTATGCACACTTAAGGGCAATATGTTTAGTGTTAATTAGGCAGTGATACAGTTTTGAACTACAGATATGCTTGTTCAGATATACTCGTTATCTTTATGTAACTTCTTCTGCTTAACAGACATGAAAAGGTCTGTGATGTTTAATAACATGCAAATGAGATACATAAAGATATTTGCATGAAGCATCCAGTTATGATAGGTTTGACATGTTCTTACCAAAATAAGAGATAGGTGTGTGTATTTTGTAAATTCTGTTGAAATTTGCTTGCATACAATGCAGGAAAAGAAAACAAATTCTCTTCAGAGACACACCTATCCTGCAATGACTAATAGCGTGCAGAAAGCCATGCTGGCTTTGATGCTCAGCCTTGATCTTAGTCTTAAGTCTGCAATAATCGCTTGAAAATATTCAAGAGACGACACGGGTTGTATATGTCTTCGCCCAAAAGAAGAATTGCTTGCACGTCGTCTTTGCACTTTTTTTTTTTTATAAAAAAAAAAGATCTGAACCCACCGTCTGATGAGTTTCCGAGACGTATCTTGGCATCTCAGCTCCTTTTGCACGTAGACGGTGAGGATGGCAAAGAAAAAGGGCAAACAAGGTCATAATAAATGGGTCAGTTTCTCCATCTGTTTTCCCACTAAGTAGCTCATTTTCTATTTTGCCCTCCTGGTTTCCCGGCAGTGGTACTGTAAATGTAATTGAGACCATGGAAAACCACACATTATGCCACTATTTTAAACCTAAGCCTCAGCAAAAAGATATAGTGGGTTTCAATATATAGTTGTTAACTATTCATTCTCATCAACATTGATATGCTCAATATATAAACGAAAAAATAACGAGGAGAAGAAGGAAAGATCTTTCTAGATGATATCTGCAAACAATGTCACTCTTTGTGATTTTTTTTTTTTTTTTTTAGGATACATTTCAGGATCACATACACATGATTCATTGCTTACCAAAACGCTGAGAAGTTTTATACACACTCAAATCATATACAGAGCTTCCATTTTTTTTGTTTTTGTTTTTTATCATAGTTTATGCTTTCAAAAGATTTGCATGAGGACAAACCTTGACCACAATGCATCAAGAACACCTGTTTGATTTGAGGTTGCCGGGAACTCTGCCTCAGCACTGGGCAAACGGATACAGGGGAGCACCGACTGCAAAGCAAGACTAGGCAAGCCTAATTTAGCCAGACGGTAGTCTCACGAGCCAGATTTCTAAAGCGTCTGGCACTTTGAGAATATGAGCCGTGTGTACTTACACTGTAAAATCCTACTTTTTCCACAAAAAGCCAAACAAATTAACTTGCCACAGATGCTCTTATACCTTTTAAAAGCATTACTCCGTGAGGTTTCTCCAATCCAGTGGTTAAAAAAAATTGCACCAAAAAAGCTATTAAAAAAATAATAATTGTGTCCACAGTTTTGCTTGGTCTCACTTTATATTAAGTGTTTCTTATTACTCTGTAGTTGCACATAAACAACAGTCAACTATGATGCAATTAGTGCACTGTACGACCTGTTACTGATGGGTTACAGAGGTAAAGTTTTAAATTCTGAAGCTTGTGGCGAGACAAGGGTACAAAGACTATTAAAAGATTGTGCAATCCATAAGCAGTTATTCTGTAGCAGCCATAGCAGCACTTTGCTTGTATTTCGGCAATAATGAAAAAATATTTCGGCTTGTGAAGATGGTACCTATATGCATCATCAGGACTTTTCTCTCACTTCCCAAAACATATTCATAGGAGGATTGGCAGTAATAAGAATGTTTCTAGGTGTGAATGAGTGTGTGTGAGAAACACCCTGGCGTGTCTCTCTGCTCTGTATCATTTTAAAGTCATTAGTAAATAAAAAAAGGATGAGTGTTCTACAATCTGTTATTTGTTTGCGAGTAAGTCCTACTAGCTGATCTTGATACAGGATGTGGGAATAATCGTAATGCAAGAGGCAGGATATGGGAGGCACGGAAAGCCGAGCTCCCTACAACTCTTCTCCACCAAATACGTACATGTTGTGCATATATCAGTAATAGGGAGATTTTGTCCAACACCTTATTTTGTTGTGTATTTTTGTGCACCAGTGTAGGAAAATTCCATGTGCATTACACGGCATGGGCATTAATGCCATCCTGACGCATCAGGCCTGAGTGCTGAAAGTGGCACTTCTGAACATAGTCATATCTAGTGCAAATGATTTACAGAATGTGTTGGAACATTACTCCCATTGAGAGCTTGGGTGTGAATGGAAAAGTCCCAACAGGATCCATGTTGTATCTTTGAAGCCTGAAGTGGTTGAAATCGTCCAGAAGGAGTGTCGTTGTGATGGGTGTGTGTGCGTGGCAGGAATGTAATTTGGAAGGGGATGCTGGAAATGCTCTTCCCTTTCTCGCTCTAACACACAGTGACGCAAAGAGGAGCATCAGGCTCTGCTTTCTGTTAGCGTATTGAACCGGCATGCAAATTCTGTATGTGTACTCTGTTGGAGTCTTTTTTATAGGGACCTTTCTCTGGCCCTCAAGAAGAAACTTTTTCCTTTCTTTCAAAATCGAGAGCCAAAAAATCAGCATGATTACTAAGTTTTAACTGGAGATATACCAGTGGTTACCTATAACAATGCAGATCATTATTAAAAAGTCAATAAATTTAATAATACCGCGCATGTATTTGTGTGTGCATGGAAAGACTAATGGTTAGACAGCATCTTTAAAGCTGGCAGACCTCCTAGATCCCAATTAAGAGGAAATGAATGAACAGTCCTGATGTGTGTGGCTGCCACAGCGACATAAAAAGGACAGTGATGTATCACAGATATGGCACATTATTCCACTCTCAGCCAAGCAGAAACCTTTTCAAAGGACGTTTTCTGATCTGATTTTGCCTTGCTATCCATTGACTGACTAATATGATAACATGCGTGAGAACGAGAAGCCACTATTTTTTTTTTTTTTTTTTGTGGAAGGCCTTCATAAAACCACAAGCTGTTGGGAAGTATTGCAACAAGCCAACCCTTCATGAGAGCATCTCACTGCAAACTGCAGAGTATTCTTAGAACAACTCAAATTATGTTTTGTGATCAAGCTAAAATGGTCACGCACACAATCAGCATGTTTGGAGACAAAACAGGATTGTATACAAAGTTTTAAATTTTCTGCACTTTTACCAACTTCTACAACCTTACAACTAAAATCTTTCCAACACAGCCAGAAAAGTTTCAGAAAATTATAAAAACATGTTTATGTTTAAGAAAAAATCCACTGGGTTTGCATTTGGAAAAAAATTTGAAAGTTATATAAATCAAAGTTATGTAAATGTTACATAACGTTTAACATGTTGCTCTAAGGCTTAATAATATAAAGGATTATGTCTTACAGATCAGTTTGTAGGGATGAAAATTGATTATGAATGATGGATACGGCTCATGCTACAACTCTTCTTTGAACTCTTTAGACACTTGTCCAATCCGCGGCTCACACACTCCGGTACCGCCAGCAAAGTGCAACTCAATCTACCATGTTTACTCTGCGTTGCCTACATAAGGCCCTCGTCAATGTTTCCTCCCCCTTTCCCACCAGAGCCGGATCCCAGCTCCAAAACCACAGGATGACTCATGAGCATGGAAATGAGTGGGGGACACAAACGAAAATGAAGAGGGGGGAAGGGAAGTGCTCTGGAGTCAGGGAGGGTTACGTTCTTCTCAACGCTTCAGTAAAAAAACCTAAACCTAAATAACAACCTCATTTTAAAAACAGAGAGAGAGAGAGAGAGAGAGAGAACAACATTTCAGAACTCCACCGCTATCTAGAGCAGTTTTTTTTTTCTTGATCATCATCTTAGATAACCGTTTCCCCTGTGACTCATTTAATCATGTCTGAGATTCAAAGAACCATGCCAAAGCTCACATTACAAACCCACTTAGTACTCTCAGGACAAGTAAATATTAATACCCCTTTCAAATACAGTACTGTGTGTAAACAGGCACATAATATTTTGGTAAGACTTTACAGTACCATCTCTTAATTGAGGAAATATTTCTCAGGCTAAATACTCAAGCATTTAATTATTCATGATTCTAATTACTATGTTTACTAATTTGTAATGATTTGATAATTTATACGTATTAAAATTTCTATCTCACAAATGTAAAAAGGATTTGCAGCTACTTATAGTATGAAAGGTAACTAGCAGTAACTGGAACCCCTGTAGTCCAACTAGGGACTGTGGAGGCCAACGGTGATTACCATTGTATCTATTCCCAACATTTTCAACATTCACATGCATTCACACACTATGGGCTATTTGGGAACACCAATTAATCTAATCTGCATGTCTTTGGACTGTGAGAGGAAACCACCAAGCACAGGGAGAACATTTAAACTCGATGCACACAGACTCCAAGGCGGGAATCAAACGCGGACCCTAGAGATGCAAAGCGACAGTGCTAACCACTAAGCCACCATGCGGCTTAGTTATTTATATGATGTTAACTACCAGTTCAGTACAAAAATAATTAGCTCAACATTAGCAGATAAGGATGCTGTAGTTGCCCTCAAAGTGTTATCCAGGAAAGCCAAGCAATTAGTGATTTAATATTTATTTTTTTATTTCAGTGAAGCAAGTCACACCTGATTATAGACCTTTTTTGATTATACACACTTTTTTTTAAAAACACTGATTAAAAAAAGCAAGGTGACAAGGATTAAAAAAAATAAAGATTTATGTAAATGGAGAAGACAAAGACAATTAAGCAATATCACACGAGTGGGGGTACTTTAAAATCAGAAAATCAGCACGGATATGAAACATGTAAAAAGGATTTGCAGCTACTTACAGTATGAAAGGTATCTAAGTGACAGTAACTAGCAGTAACTGGAACCCCTGTAGTCCAACTGTAGTTGCTGTAGGATGCTGTAGTTGCTTTTTTGTTCAGAGAGACACCAAACAAAAGTGTGGTGCAGTTGCCTAGAGTCGAATTCAACACTTCAACTTCAACACTACCCACTGTAACAAATGTATTAATATGCTCTGAGAGAGACTGGAAACTCTAATACCAGATAAATATTGCATCATTCTGTAATAAAAAAAAAATTATATATATATGATTAATATTATTATATAATAAATATTAATATGTAATATATTAATAATAAAAAAATCTATAATCTTTGGATTCAACCACTGTTTTTCAAAGCTTTTTCCAAATCTTCACTGAAGGATTACGCAGCACGATACTATAGCTAGCAACTTCAACTTTACTACAGCAGTATTACATCACAAAGTTTGATATAGACTCTGACTTTAATTAAAGTCAGACCAGGGACAAGTGAATTAAGTAATTAAACCATTAAATGTGCCTCCGAGTGGCGCAGTGGTAAAGTCCCACAATCCAAAGACATGAAGAGTAGGCAAATTGGCGTTCCCAAATTGCCCGTAGTGTGTAAATGAGTGTGTAAGTGTGTGTATGTGTTTGTGCCCTGCAATGGATTGGCACCTTGTACAGGTTGTACCCCGCATCGTGCCCTAAATTTCCTGGGAAAGGCTGCAGGCCCCCCGCGACCCCAAATACAGTGGTACAGATGACGAGTAAGAGTGAGTGACTGAGTAATAACATTTAATTCATTAATTTTAATAATTTATCCAATTACTAATAAATCTGTTAAATATTGTACCACTCAGCTCTTCATACACAGTTCAATATGGTCTTAATGGTTTATATGGTCTATATGGTCAATGTCTTTTTTTTGGCAGTAATTTCTAATATATAGAGGTTACATATTATTCTTTGTGCTAAGCGATAGTATAAGTAATTGCTCTTGCCCTTTAGGAGTAATTGTTGCAGAATTATTAATTTAAGCTAATTTGGACTGGGTTGTAGATAACATCATTAATTAAAAACCCATATCTTCAGCAAAATTGTCAGCAAAATCTTCAGAAAATCTTCAGCACAGTTATTTACAGTATAATTAATTACTATGTCTTTACACTTTAGTCAGCATAGTAGTTTTTTTTATAGGAAGGCTGCGAATATCAGCCCAGTTGTGAAGCACGTGAAGGCTAAGTACTGAAGATATCACAGCCATGCTGATATTAAACACAACAGAATGGCTTCTAGTATGACATTGCTTTAAAATGAAAAGCTAGTGCACTAGGGTGTCCAATCCCTTACTTCACACATCAAGTATTACTCTTGGATTGGAGTAAGTGAGGGATTTGTGATTCAGCCTTGAAGCTAGTTAGCTTTGTAGCTCGCATTAGCCATGAATAGAACGACATGAACAATTCAGGACAACTTAGAAGTGCTGTCTAAGATCTTATTGTATGCTGCTAAAAAAAGTTAAAAACTAAAGTGTTTTTACTATTTTTGTTTATATTAAATTTAAATACTTGATCTTTCAATGCTCCAACAGAATCTTAACAATAACATTAACCAAGTAAAATCACTGATAGAAGTAACAGTGTGACGTAGGTTTTTAAGAGAGATTTATGAAACATGCTTATTTACCTGCTTATTAGGTGCTTAATCATCAAGTATCGTTAAACATTTAAATGGCAAACGGAAAAAAAAAACTGAGGCAATCTGTTGCACTAATGTACACTAACATCGCTAATGCTGCCTGATATGCATTCTCATCAATTCAACTAACAAACAAAAGAGATGTCATTGGAAATGCGTTTGTGGTAGTAAAAGTAATTTTTTCACATGAGCTCATTTGCAAATTTCTAAAAATTTTAACAAATCCCATATCAACCAGATTACAAGATAGTGCTATATACTGTGTATATTAATATAATGTCATGCTGTTATTGTTTTTTAAATATTCATCCATGCTTATGCCTAATTATATAATCACACTGAAATGATAACCTCCTTTGGTAGCTCTCAAAGTGTTATCCAGGAAAGCC
>JAQMYJ010000001.1:27810775-27828432 GCA_030014305.1 Clarias laeviceps
TATATATTTCACTGAAGCAAGTCACACCTGATTATAGACCTTTTTTGATTATACACACTTTTTTTTAAAAGCAAGGTGACAAGGATAAAAAAAAATAAAGATTTATGTAAATGGAGAAGCAAAGACAATTAAGCAATATCACACAAGTGGGGGTACTTTAAAATCAGAAAATCAGCACGGAGGTGAAACATGCAAAAACATGCAGGGGATGGACTATCCTGTAAATCTTATAAGTTTCTCTTTATATATCATCTTGCTGCTTTAGAATATCAGCTCTGGGTTCCTGGGGTTGAATCCCAAATAGCATTAAATTGAAAGATGTGCTAGGGGTGTACCATCCCGCGTCAGACACACCAAATAAGACCCTTGAACAGGGTTTGGATAGCGATTTGGAGTTCTGTCTTGTTTTAGGAGCTACAGTAGTTACCTTTGTGGCCACAAATAAAAGAAAACAGACAGTTAAGAGGCAATTTGGAACGACTTAGAAGCAATGATTAGTGAGTCAAAGTGTTGTTTAAGATGACATAACATTATCAGATGTGTTTTCTTGCTGAAATGCTTCTGGTTTTAAATGTGTTTTTTGGCAGGCACTTGTTCTCTCCTCAGAATAGGGGATCATTCACACCTACTTTCATCCACACCGTGACCAAAAGTTAGTGTAATTAATGGTTATGAGATCACCTGGGATGTGGAGTATACTAGTTAAATGTCCCAGTGGTGTTCCATTATCCACACTCGTCAAATGCTGCTTGTTCAATCAGATTACTTGGGCCAAACGAACCATTGTGTAATTTCAAACAGACAACCTTTTTACAAAGAAAGTTGAAAATAAAAGAAAAGTAGAACATTTTATTTATCAAATTCTCCTTTAAACGGTGTAAATCATATATTTGTCATTTTGCATTTATCATTTCAAACAAGTGGTTAGACCTGGAGTAGAACCAGTAAAGGCTTGTCCAAAACCCAGAAACTGAGAGTTCTTTTCTGGGACAAATTTTCACATGAAAGACAATATTTCAGTGGTATTTCTTATGAAGTATTTTTTCTTATTTCCAGCCTTGTAAATATGATTCATTCATCACTACCCTGACAACACAGCAGGATAATAAGTAATTACTTGAGCCAGACCTCCCAACCATCCAGAGGGTAAATTTTAGATTGCACTTTTGCTTCAATAAATCACAAATCTTACACTTAAATGGCCTTGTAGGCAAAGCAATTTGATTACATTCTGTTCTGCAAACAGAACAGTCCTCGGTTAATCAGAGTGCAGCACTGAACACCCTTAATGTTTTCCTATTGTGAATTTTATTAGGGTACCATATATACATATATATTAGAGTAGCATATACTGTACAGTATATGTAATAACTCTAGCTCTTAGTTCAAAGCAGTCAACTTCAGTAGATCAGTATTACATCACTAAGTTTAAGGTACTTTGACTGATTTAATTAAAGTCAGATACACAGCCAGAACAGAAATAATTAAACTATGAATATAGAAAATGTAAATGAGTAATTAAATAAATATTTAAATAATTTATAAAATAAACATAATTTTTATCAATTAAAATATATGTATTTAATGAAGAGTAAAAAATAATATTTAATAACTAATTAATCTATCTAATATCGTACCGCTCCACTCCTCATCACAAAGCATAGTGACTTATTAATTAATTTTGAACCATTGCTACAAATATCAATCAGTGTCATATACAGTCTTTCCTTTGTCAGTACTGTATTGATTCTTTAATTACTGATATATCAAGGTTACATATTATTGTTTGTGCGAAGTGATACTGTAAATAATTGCCCTTACTGTTAATATTACATTATTTTGTATCTACTATCCAAAATTTAGGTAAAAAAAAAATATATATACAGTTTTGTCAGCATGGTATGATAGTAATGAATAGTCCAATCATTTTTTTACTGTTTAAGATTAGTTATTAAATTGTTACACTTTCACTGGCAATTATGTGGATTATTTTTAGAAGTAATTAATGTTGAAACTGATCATTTGAGTTGGTAAGACATGAGTTAGTAGATAACACTGTTAATTAAAAACCCATGAAAAAATCTTCCTGTTCATTATAATCAGCTGTAGTAGTTTTTATAGTGATTACTAAAGTGATATTGCACTCGAGGTCATGCTGAACATCAGCATAACTGTGATGCAGCTGTAGGCACGAGGGTGCAGCTGAGAGTCATCACCGCCATGCTGATATTTGGCACAACAGTACGACCTTGTGTGTGATATTACTTTTATACAATAGCCCTTCTTATATTCTGCTTTAGTGCAGTGGTTGCTCAAATGGTTAAAGCTGGGTTACTGTTATGGTGGGTTACGATGGGTTACTGGATTTCTAATCAGAAGGTCAGGGGTTCGAGCCCCAACACTGCCAAGTTGCCACTGTTGAGACCTTGAGCAAGGCCCTTAACCCTATCTGCTCCAGGGGTGCTGTATCCTGGTTGACCCTGCACTCTGACTAGAGCTTCCTAATTGACTATTAGAAAATTACAACATCTCTTTGGGATAATAAAGAAGCAATAATTAGAATATCAGATAGAATTTGGAATGACTTAGAAGACAAAGTATCGTTTGCTTGTCTTCGGTATAAAAGTAGACAAATGGACACAATGTTATCAGATGTGTTTTCTTGTTGAAAGTGCTTCAGTGTCTGGTTTTGAATGTGGGTGTTTGCAGGCAGCCAGCTCTCTCCTCAGTACCCGGCGGACAGCACCAACCTACTGTATGTACACCCATGCTGTCGACTGACTTGTAGTGTAATTAATGATTGTTAGACGTCGCAGAGCTGTTACTGTCTATTATCACAACTCATGGACTGCCTCTCGTCCAATCAGATTACTCAGTTGGAAGTAACTGTTGTATAATTTGTACCCAATGTCTCACAAGAACATGTTCCTCGCTCTATTGCACCACCTCCACCAGCCTGCTGTGCATTCTGAGATTCTTTCCTTCTCACCACAGATGTTAAAAGTGGTTATTTGAGGCTCTATATGCTTTCCGTCATCTTAACCCAGGGTGGTTATCCTCTTCTGACCTCTCTCATCAGATTATATTTAATTTCCTTAACTAGTCATTCTGGCTACTTTCACAAGTTGTACAACATTTAAGCGCTGTGATATTTATTTTAAGTTTCCCTTCACTACCTTGTGGGAAACAGTTTGTGCATTTGCATTTGTTTGCCATTTCTGTTAGCCTACTTATAGCATTAGCTACTTTTTAGCCATGTCTGTGCAAGTGTACAACACTACAGCTTGAGTTTTGAAAAGTGAAACTGGAATTTATTCTAAAAGGCTGTTAATTTCGACCCCTACTCGTCAGGGTTCACACTGTGAAGGGCTCAGTTTTGAGAGGAAATAAGACAGTCATGATCACTTCAGAAATGACTGCAGCCTTTGTCGGATGGTTAATCCACTCCTTGTTTCCTTGCCTTCCTGATTTCTTTTGTGCTTCATGGTATTTTCTGCTTTTGTGCTAGGCTTGCATGTGATCTGTTTGTGATCTGACCTCTGCTGTGGACCATGATTTTTGGCAATGCCTGAATAAAATAACTTCCAAATGAGTCTGGCTGCCATATGTTACAGACAGCCACTTCCCTAAACATAAGGACCCACTCAAATCCACAATTAATACCATGACTGATTCTTGTGCTACTGATAGCAAGAATCCTGCCATATGGAAGAGAGAGAAGTATGTGCTACAAGCATATGATACCAAAATGTCTTAAGCTTAATGCATTTCCTTTAGTTACACTGCTGATCACTATGAATGACAAATTAACAGGCCATTGAGGTCATAGACAGAGCTACAAATTGGAGTCCTGTTGTATCCGTGATTTTTCATCATATTTAATCATTTAAAAACCACAGGACATCTGATAGCTAAATGAGGAGGGACGCGTGTACCTGCTACCAGATGTGCATACACGTAACATGGGCAAACATTATCACAATACAAATGTGCATCCACCGAGTGCCAGGAACAGAAGATTATAACTGCTTAATCTGTTCCTAATCATTTGTCACTTTAAAAAAAAAAAAAAATTTAATTTTACAAAAATTTGTACAAAGTCAATTTTTGTCAAATGAGAAACTAGGGAAGGAGTAGTGCAATTCTTTTGTATTTCTTCATAGCAGAAAATCACACCCACAATTATCAAAGTTATTATATTTATTAGTAAGTTCTTACAGTTTGTGGCCTGTTTGACCGGTATCTTGAATTGAATAGTGTTAACCCAAAATTGGCCACAAAACAAGTAGGCCAGTAAATAATATGCTTCTTAGATATTTAGATATACTGGGTTAATTGTGTTAACCTCCAATAAATAAACTAATAAAATAAAAAACATTCCCAACAAATGTAATTTAATTATGTAAATGTAAATAATGCCAACTTAAATTTTAATTTGTTCTGTTGAAAACAAACGTTATGTCAGTCTAATTTTAAAAACAAAATTGCTCTTTATTGGGGTAATACTTAGAATTTATTTCACATGGAATGGATACAAAACATTTGAGAACCCTTGACCTTTTTATTGTAAAAAAAATACTTATTTTTAACTATAAGGACACACGCATGTGATGACTCATGTCTCCTGCATTTGTTTGGAGCCAAGGTTGTGCAAGTCCTTAGAAATCATCTCAAAGTGCCCCCAAGGTGTCTGACGAAGACCATGAAGTTCTCACTGCATCTTTACAATATTGTTGAATGCAGCAGGAACAGGGTCAAAATGGAATATGTGCATTTATCAAGTCACGTCCCTGTTATGTCCCTAATATCCTGTCCCTAATTTCCTATTGCAAACATGATCATATTGTCCCCAGGTCCTATGAGCTCAAAACAAATAAAGTCTGATCAGATCGTCCTGTGTTTTACTTCGATCACATTCTCACCAGGCGTTTTTTTTTAACATGGTCAAAAAAAAACAAAAAAAACAGCAGTTCCACGTCAAGGGACTACCACCTTACTCCGTTCCTGACAAGTTGTTCAAGTTCTTACAAACATGCATGTCAAAACACTTGCCTGATAAGTATTATCTTATCGCTGTCACTTTTCAGACATGATCTTAGCAGCATCCATATATTAAGTTCCTCAAATGTCACAAGTTTGTTTACTACATGCAAAACAGTCGGATTGAACACATACATGCTTAGTATGTAGGCAAGTACGTGAACAAATATGCTTACGATGCAGCCGGTTGACTACGTGACAGCAAGTATATTTCCAGTCTCACTCTTCACTGTCATGGGACATATTAATAAGTTGTGTTTATGTGTGTTAAATGGTGTTGATGGACTACGCACATGCATAGGCGTGGGCAATCGTAATCCTTTAAGCAATGCACGTATATTTTTTAATGATTTTGGCCAGTTTTTACATCACTGACATCTGGCGGTCATCTGCACGTTTCGAGTTTGTTTTTCGCATTTCGTTTATGATGTGTGTAACCAGGCCTAGAAATGAACGAAAGAAAACAGTTAAACACTTTTCAAGCTTTTGAAAATAGAGAGAGACCTGTTGCACGTAGTGCAAAATTCTGAGTCTGGCTTTTGAAAGGTATGTGGTAGAGTAATCAGAGCTCGCAGGTGGTGTTGTATCAGTAACATGAAAAAGAAAACTTGAATCAATCTCTCTCTCTTGCATGCGTGTGTTCGCTCAGTCACTTACTGAGTAGTCGTATGTGTGTGCATTGTACCTAGACATTAAATGTGGTACTTGTGACCCCATGCATGCATTCATGCACTTATAGCCAAGTAGGCTTCTTTATAACATTACTAGCCTGCTTTAATATTAATTATATGATTTACTGAGGATCAACTGAGGTTGCAGAGAAGAAGAGTAGCATTTGTTTAGCTTTTTTTTCACATTTCATACAAATTTCCATAATTTTCTTTTGATTTTGTAAAGCTGGTTTGCGACAATGACAATTATTAAAAGCACCATACAAATAAGACTGAATGGAATTGAATTGAATTTTTATAAGGCAAATCTTCACATCTATAAGTAAACTCAGTTTTATCGTCTTCACAGCATCAGAATCTCTCGCTTTGAGGCAGATAGTCAAAAACAATGTAGTGAAGAAAGGCTGATATTTCCACTCAACTATGGCTTTATGTAGACATACTGTAAGAGAGTGAGCACCACAATGGGCTGTTCGGAATGACGTCTTTAAGCTGAGTTTAAAATCTCTTATATAACATGAAGAAAACTAAATTAAAAAGAACAGTTTGTGTAGCTTTAACCTCAGGCTACTGCTTTAAAAACATCATAATTAATATTTCATTCAATTTCATTATGTCTTTATTAAAGTGCACTACATTAAAACTTCATTAAAGTAAACATGAGCATTAGCATAATGTCTAATTATTTTAAATTCCCACAGTGAGTAAAATAATCTGTTATTGGTTTAATTACACTGTTTATCTATAACCAACTGAAACAGTATTCAGAAATACAGTATTCCCTTTTATTGTGTAACAAAAGAAGCACCGTGAAATTGGCAGAAAAGCTGTGATGACGATGCAAACCTTATTATTAAAGTGTCCGTCTATAACCTCCAAATCATTTCCACAGGTGTCAGTCAGATGCATAATTTTCAAATTTTCATAATTTTTTGTACTTTTTTATGGATCTGCCGCAGCACCCTGTGCTCCACCTCATCCTAATCAATCGGTAAGCATTTAAAGAAAGATGCACACAGTCATAAAGCATTCACCTTCCCAAGTGCATTCCTAGTTATCAACAGTAGCTTTCCCCAGGATTTTTTCTTTTTTTAGAATCCCTCATGTCTAGTTCTTGCTTTTATCAAGTCTCATGTTAATCACAGCCTAGATGACTTTGGCTAGTCTGTTCTCGCCCAGTCTGAGCCACACGGGATGATAATCAGGACGATTTTAAGCCCAATTGCAAAACATGCTTTGATTTTTAAGCCAATCTTTAAATATTCATCTTACAAGATTATACTGTGGTGTGGGGTTAAAAGATCTTAACCAATCTAATCTTTTTCACAGTACTGTTGTGGTTGCAACAATTTTAAATCGTGCCCAGTGTATATGACTCAAACTGAGCGTGTGGGTTTGGGAGTGTTTTGTGTAAAAACGTCATTTTTATTTCATGCGTGAAGAAAACATAACTGATAACAGCCGTCATTCGTCACGAAGCTTTTGATTCATAAGGACGTCTCTCTAAGAGTCAGGATCATTGGTTCATCAGATTATTATATAAGTGACCTGATTTATTTGGACAAAATACTGTAGCGGAATTTGACACCAGAAACCCAAATCAATAAAATTATTATTAATCATTAGAATTTCACTGCGGTCTCCAGCATCTTTATTCTTATTTAGAATTATAAAAAGCTTGTATTTGGTCCTATTAGATCACCTTGCACAGAGAACTCACTGTATACATCGCTGCATCAGTCATTACTGTATAAGCCCTAGTTAATTTCAATTTTGTTCCAGTTTGATGTTTAATTCCATCTTTATATTTGTACTAAACCTACATTTCGTCTCAATCTGATTTCTGTTTGCATGCACAGTTTTGTATTCATCGTAAAATTTCTCATATTTGCATTATCTCCTGGCTAGGTTTTATCTGCTTATCAGTCTGTTTTTTCAGTGAACTAACGTTTTGCCCTTATCTTCATTGTAAATAAATCTTTAGGTATAAGGGTTGATTCAGGTCATGCTCTGGTCCAAAATGGTGTACAATTTTGTTACAGCCAAAACATGGTATGGGTGCTAAAAAGTCTCACCTAGGTCAAAAAGTCAATTTTCAGATAGGATCATATAACAATTTTTCATAATACTGTACTTAATGCTTTTAATCTTGTGATCCATGAACGTTTTTTTGGAAATAGGCATAAACATTTATATTTTTTTCAGATAAAAAGAAACACATTTGCTAAATACAATTTCATGCCCTTTTATGTTGTGTATGTAAATTCAGATCTTTCAATGATCTTCATTGATATTCAGATGAAACTTGGCCAATTTAAATTTTACATGAAAAGACATAAAACTGAAAAACTGCACTATTCTGAAATGTACAATTGTTAAGATATTGCAACATGTATTTGACATGGTTACGGACATTACAGATTTTTTGTTTTTTAAACTTTTACCAAAAATCAATTTAAACAAATTTTTTTGAGGGAATCTGCTCCTAGGAGCTGACATCAACTTTAGTATCATGATCATATTGTCTCATAAAAAATATGAATTATTTGCATTTTAAAGTATTATTGTTTTTGAAGCAGGCACATTTAAAATTATCTCTTCAAAGTTAGCAACTTGAAATTTTTAGGGAAGCAAGATTGGTCACTTGCAACTTGTCATGTTGCATAAACTTAAGAAGTACTGTACTTTGGCACACACATTTTCTTTATTGTATAATGTATAACATAAAAAAAAGAAATAAAATCTGCACCAATACTGTTTTTTGGCCATTATATTAAATTAATGTAGCGTTCACACTGATGAAACAGATTTGATTATCTATTTGGGCATTTGACCAGTAATTAAAAAAAAAAATTGTGTGTTTACTGAACACTACTGTATTATCTAAGGAACTTTTTTTATTATTATTATTATTATTATTATTATTATTATTATTATTATTATTTTCAGTAATTGCTTTGTTCTTTTTAACACTGGGTTTAATGTTTTGCGATGTAATATTAAGGTTGATTGGCGTACATTCTGTATAGTGCATTATGCATATACATCTTGAAGATTCTTATACATGTGTAAAGTAGGTAAAGAATGTGCAGTACTAGTCAAAAGTTTGGACACACTCAATTATTCAAAGATCTTTCTTTATTTTATTTTTTTTCTACGTTGCAGAGGTATTATAAAATACTATAAAATAACACATGGAATTAGGTAGTAAGCAATAATATTTATTCAAAATAGTCACCATTTACTTTGATGAAAACTTTGCACACTCTTGGCATTCTCTCAACAAGCTTCATGAGGTAGTCACCTGGAATGATTTTCCAGCAGTCTTGAAGGAATTCCTATATATGTTGAGCACTTGTTGGCTGCCAATACTGTTCAAATCTGTCAACAAGGTGAATGGGGTTTACTCTGAAGATTAAAAAATAAGAACTATGCTTTGGGGAAAAAAAAAAAAAACTTTTATATAACTACATAAATCCATATGTGTTATTTCATAGTTCTTATGACTTCAATTTTTTCCATACTTTAAATTAAAATAATGATGTTCTGACAGCCTTCCTTGCGTTTCATTTTTAATCAGCTTCAATCAACAGTAAGTGTCCACTCTCTACATGTTATTTACATGGAAAGGCAGACCTTGGCTCCCATACCAAACGTCAAAGAAATAAAATTGAAAGATGATTAGCATTCACTTTTAAAGGCATCTTTCATAAAATATTAATAACATAATCACATGTAATTATCGAGTTAAGAACTGGCTCTTTCATAAGCCAGAAATGTCAGTGTAACTGTGAATAGACAGCATGCATTATAAATCCACATGAAAATCCAATTTATTATTCCTTGATGACTTTTCATGGCTAATTCTGTGCCACATTTACTCATCAAATTAAAAATGAGAATAACCTGCAAGCAGGGTTGAGTATTCACTATTGGAATATGCTCAAACCTTCTTGTTTAATCCAATTCAATCCTCAAATCCTTGTAAGTAGAAAACGTTTATGATTGATGAACTTAAGAGTAGATGACTTAGCAGACTATACCTAATGACATGAGTTACAAGGACTCTCTTTTAAAAACAGTGCAATAACTATGACGTGAGCTATAGTAAATTTGATTTACTGTTATAAATATTCTCTTTATTTAAAAAAAAAATAATCTGTACTCTGGGATGGTTCTTACTGTCTGCCAAAATGGATTTTTCTTTTTCTTTTTAATGTGCTCCCTGCAGGACTTACCATAAAACATGTAAAATAAATGATACAGACAGTAAGGCGAATGCAATCCACCCTGTACTCATTCTGGCAACTAAAGCCAGTGTCTGTACTCGGTATAAAATTAAGGCCAACGTCTGTGAGGCCATGTGAGGTGAAGACTGACAGTAGGAGTTACGCTCACCACCCACCATCTGGCCAGAGAGACAGAGGGGAAGAGAAATAGAAAGGGGAGGAAGAGAGAGAGAGAGAGAGAGAGAGAGAGAGAAGGAGAGAGAAGTGCTCTTCCCTGTGTGGGAAAGCAACACAGGCTGGATCTCAGAGCCAGCTCTTTCGTCTTGTGTAAGGAAAGACCTACAACACAATGGCCGCCCTTACAGTTGGCCCGACTGCCGAACGAAGTGCCCCGAGGCGATGGGTGACTCATGCTGCAAGCCTCCCTGATGCTTTTTTTCTCTCCGCTCAACGACAAGGAGAAAAAGAGGAAATAAGACACAGCTGCTGACTGAGAGCCAGAAACACATGGCTCACGACATGCCACTCTCATTGCATGCACTGGAATCACAAAGTGACCCAGAGAAAATTCTTTTAAGGGCAGGGGGCATGTTACAAGTCAATTCAAGTCACGTCAAGTCAAAATCTAAACAGTGGCGCAAAATATTGTGCCTTCAGGTGTATGGTGCATAACACACGGCAACACCGGGCTCCGTACACAGCACTGGGGTAAAAAAAAAAAAAAAAAAAAGGTTATGAGAAAATGAGTGTGTGAAAGTGCAGTTCTGCTAAACAGTCAAATGTAGAACCATGGACTAAATACACAGTGTGCAGGAGTGTGATACTAAAGAACAGGATTAGCAACTGGAATATCTAGACAGCATAATTGTTTAAAGCTGAACAGACAAGCTGTGCAAATGATCGAAAATACTAAAAGATTGTTTATTATAAAATTCCCATTTAGTTAGTATAGGACAAACAGCAACCGCAGTCCTACAGGTAATCCGGAGACATGCAGATCACATTAACGCAAGCTGGCATAGCTGTCTAACCTGACTCCGTCCGTGTGATCCTAAGCTCGGTTCATTTTACTCAATGATTGGCTTGAGTTAATACTCAAAGTTTGTTTGAACAAACAGATACTTCACATTCACTAACAATGAAGAAACGTCAAAACTTTACCTTTTGCCTTGTAAAAAGAAGTGCACACTTAAAAGAGATCATGTTGGACAAAACCATCAAAATTATGTGCTTCATATTACATATGTGCAAATATAAAAGTCTTCATCATAAATTCTTATTATCTCTCTAATCCTGCTGCGACATGACAAGTCCTCACTGGCTCAGGAGCTCAGAAAGAGCTAAAGAACTCTACAAATTACTTTCCCATTAGATATAGGGTTAGAATGATGTGGAAAAAATAATTTCATGATAAAGGTACTGTACAATCGGAAATTTGGCCTGTCAAGGAATCTCATTAGCATTAATTATTATCGAAATTCTGCACAGATACTTTTTAGAAAAATAAAAAAATATTATTTTACTTGAAAATACTGTTTGTTTACAAACACAGACACAAAAAATTTATCAATTTTGAAATATGAAATGTTTTTATTTTGAAAAAATAGTAAATATAATGTCAGTTGAAATTATTAGCAGAGCAAGATTTGCTTTGGAATGAAAATACTTTAATAGTGTATACTGACTCCTCTTAAATAATTATCTACATTTTGCAGTAAAAAAAAATAACAACAAACATTTAATTTCTTTTTATATTATGCATTAAAGAAATTTTGTATTTTTAAGGTGTTTGATGTGGGTCAAAGCATTTTTGCTAAGCATCTGTCTCCCTGTTTGAGTATGTAGGTGTTAATCTTTTTTCAATCAAATTAAAATTAAAATATAAATTAAAATCAGTTCAGATGGTTGAAGACTTTCAGGTGAATATACAGGATTGTATTTGCGAACAATATAAAGGTATGTGTATACCTATAATAAGAAGAAGAAGAAAAAGAAAAAGAAGATTTTTTTTTATTATTATTATTATTATTATTATTATAAGTTTTAATTATAATTGTAGTTTCTAAATGATTGTTAACATGAGTGCTGAATATTATTATTATTATTTATTTTTTGTGTTTGTACTGTTATTGTGTATATTTTACAGTTTTGGTCAGATAATTATTATTATTATTTTTTAAAGTGATGCAAATCAACAGTATTACCAAGAACATATTACTACTACCACTACTACTACTACTACTACTAATAATAATAATAATTATTATTATTATTACTATTATTATTATTGTTACTATTAATTTTGTTATTATTTATTTAGTTAGGTGTTTAATCTAGTACTTATTTATTTAACTGTAGTTTCTGAACGATTGTTAACACGAGTGCTGAACATTAATTCTTTTTTTGTGTATAGGTATTGTGTATATATTATAGTTTATATATTATATAGTTCTTTGCAGATTATAATTTTTTTTATAAAGTGATGCAAATATTACAAGTCTACAGTATTCACCACCTATAACCTACTACTTCTACTACTACTACTACTACTACTACTACTACTAATAATAATAATAATAATAATAACAACAACAGCAACAACCACAATAATAAAATTAAATAAAAATATAAATAATAATAATAATAATAATAATAATAATAATAATAATTATTATTATTATTATTATTATAATTATTATTATTATTCAAAGGCAGTCTGGTTATTTGATTGTTTATTTTTTAATAAAATAAGTTTTACAGTACTTATATAAGTCTATAGTTTCTGAATAATTGTTAATTTGAATTATGAATATGTTTTTTTTTATGTATGCGTGACACTTAAATGTTTTCTTCATGTGTTTTCCACAACGGTGAAGTACACAGGCACATGATCGTGAAACTGACGAGATATGCTTTTATTATCTTGAAACTAAAATCTCTGTCACGGAGAACTGCACAGAGTTAAAGGCAGACCTGCCGAAATATTGGGGTGCCATGAGCAGAGAAATAAATAAATTAAATAAATTGAATTGTTTTCCCAGCACCCGCACATTTTAAAAATTCATCAGTATCATTCAGTGGCTAGTAGTGTGAAAAATTATTAGACCTGGTCTTGGTGATATTCATGAGTGCTGGCTGTGCTGCTCTAATTGTTTTTTGCATTTTGTTATGCATGACACACAGGCAGATGTGCATGGCTGGCTTTAATTTATAAACTGCAGGTGGATAATAATACGGGCATAATTAAATTCTCCTTATCCTATTGCCTTTTCTACAACAAGTGTGTCTGTGTGTGTGTGTGTGTGTGTGTGGGTGGGTGGGTGAGTGGGTGGGTGTGTGTTTGTTTGTGTGTGTGTGTGTGTGTGTGTGCGTGTGTTTAATTAAGTCGGTATGAATATAAGGAAATGGATTTAAAGAAACCAGAGCATAGAATATATATGTAGAATTTATTTAAGACTTAATGACAGAAGAGTCACTGACTTGTTTTTCTACGCAATCTTGTTTTATGCTCTGAAACTTCTTAGTAAAAATGTTGTTTTTTCTGTTTCAAGTAGTAAATATAGGGTGTTGAGCTCATTTAGCTCTGATACTACAAAAGTTTACAATGTGGTTCAGTCTGGCAGACTGATGACAAAATGTGACTCTGTCTCTCTCTCTCTCTTTCTTTCTCTCTCTCTCTCTCTCTCTCTCTCTCTTTCTTTCTCTCTCTCTCTCTCTCTCTCTCTCTCTCTCTCTCTCTTTCCCTCTCTCAGGCACAGAGCAAAAAGCCAGACATTCCCTTTTCACTAAATCCATAATTATCATTTACAATATCCTGTTTGCCATTGTGTGCAGAGACAGGTAGTGAGGTTAACAGCGCTAGAGGTCAGAGTTCAAATCAGCACAAACTGGAACAATCTGTCACGGTGGTTCTGATTATACCAATTATTATTCTGCTGCTCTATAGCTTGCTTTCCATTTCTTTTTGTTCATCCCTCTATATTTTACTTGTGTTATTGCCAGGTGCACCATTAAAACCCTTAGAATTCAAGCGGCACAGATATGTTCCAGCAACACAGCAGAGGTCAATGATGATTAATATATATCTGGCGAGGCTTCAGACTTCAAATTGTGTATTTGGGTTTTCGGATATATAAGGTAGAGCAAAAGTTATTATTACTTTTATAACGTGTAAAAGTTACCACTTAATAATAAAAACATGTGTATCTATGCTATTTCTTTGCCTGTGTGACACATTTGTTTTTGTATTTTTTGCTCAGTCATGTATAGTTTGTATAGTTGGATAAAATGGACTAAAATTCAGTTAATTATATTACCTATTTTGTGCTGAAAAAAAGAGAATATGTCGCTCTATACTGCACAATCCTGAGCCCTATGTATGTTTATTTTTTTTTAATTATTAATAAATAAAATAATGGCAAACTGCTTTGAGCTTTAAGGGCTACATGACTAAATAATCACAATGCACGTGTTTACATTTTCATGCAGTTCACTTGGAGTCCTGGAAGTCTAGCACTGTCGTATTTCTACTGTATGGACCAGGACAAATGACTTGTTACTGTTGCCTATTGGTAGAGATTTGTCTACTGACAAACGATCACCAATTTTTTTTTTCTTTCCTTCTACCATTTTGTTTACTGTACATTCAATGCAACGCAGACAAACACAGACGTCCCTGTGAAGGGTGTGGCTCAAAGCTGTCACATCACTTAGGTTGATAATAGCTTTAATTATTATTTAGTTAAATTGACAGTGCTTATCAGATATTCAGGTTCATAAATGAGTAAGTGCTTGTCAAAGGCAGTCCTGGTGTCTAACAGGGTAATTACACTTGATTGATAGTATAGATGTTGGCAGCTAAGCATGAGCATAGAGATCCCAAGGTAAGTGACTGATGAACGTCATCCAGGTAGGAAATTCCCTCAAAGCCAGAGAAAAAGAAGGCATTACATGCATCACTGAAATAGTATTACAAAGAAAGAGGGAAGGAGACAGAAAGTAAACACTGGAGTTTTCTTCTGGAGGAAATGTCAATAAATGCCTTACTCTGCACAGTTCTCCAAAAGCCGACACACAACCCACTTACCTGTTTCTCAGGTCTCCCCTGGGAAAGGTGCCAGGGTGCAGTGGTTAGAAAATACATTTCAACATTGGGAATTCCTTTAAAGGAATATGAGAGCTTCGTACTAGCGTCTGGACCCATCCTAATAAGAGAAGAGTGTTGGGAGAGCAGGATTTACTCCAGCACTGCAAAATTCCCAGTCTTGAGTTCAATCTTGAAGTGTTGATTTGAGTTCACCTGGGCTGTAGGTGATAATTCAGCATCACAGTAGTTAATTTACATTTGGGGAGTTTTGGAGGTTTGCTGTGTTGGCATGAGAGAGTCAGCACGCCTGAACCTGCAGCTCTGCCCTTGACCTCGACAATTTCTTTGATTGCATAGGAGCAAAGTTGTACCATTTATTTAAAGACAAACCCAAGTGTCATTAACAGATCTCCATATGGCAGGCCAGTGCATGTTAACAATTTGTGTGTGTTTGTGTCAAATTTAGTCCTAAACTCATCTATTCTAGAACATCTAAAATATACGGTATATAATCGAGGTCAGTTAAAAAAGAAATTAAATTAATACTCTTTGTTGTTACATGTAACAATTGTTTAAAGGTCTGATTATTTTTTAAAGAAATTACAGTTTCAGCGTTGTTGAGTGTGGAGGTGTCACTTCACAGCGCTACCATAATTACTGTATATACAGAGACAGACGGAGAGAGAGAGAGAGAGAGAGAGAGAGAGTACCCTTATACAGCTTGTACTTTTAAGCAAAGTATAATCACCAAAGAGGAAAAAGAACAAAAGAAGAAGAAGAAATTAGATAGATAGATAGATAGATAATATATAGATAGATAGATAGATAGATAGATAGATAGATAGATAATATATATAATATACAGCATATATAATATAATATAATAATATATATAATTATAATAATAAGTATAGCAAAAATTATACTGTACAACATATTTTTTTTTATATTTTATATTTTATTTATTATTATTATTATTATTATTATTATTATTACTGTTGGTTCCCCATTGACAATGTAGTTGAATTACATTACTAGTCTAAAGTTTGGACACACCTTCTAATTCAATGTTTTTTGTTTTGTGATTTATTTTCTACATTCCAGAACAATACTGGAGATTTCAAAACTATGGAATAACACCTATGGCATTAAGTCATTAAGTAACACCAACGTAAGTCAGTTGTTATTTTAAAACACAAAGGTCGGCTGTTCTGGAATAGTTCTTGCAAGAACAGTATTGTCAAGTGCATTTGCAAAACCCATCAAGCACCATAATGAAACTGTCTCTCATGAAGACCATCAGAGGAAAGCGAGACCAAAACTTACCTCTGCTGCAGAGGAGAAGCTCATTTAGAGTCACCAGTCTCAGAAATCACCAATTAACAAACAGCACCCCGGGTTAGAGCCGTTATGAAAGATTCACAGATCATGAGTAGCAGACACATCTCAACATTAACTGTTCAAAATTGTCTATTGCATATTTTGAATGGCTTGACAACGTGGAAAGAAATTTAAAAAAATCAGGAAGTACCATAAAATTAGAAGGTGTGCCCAAACTTTTGACTGGTAGGGTATATATCAACACCTTTTAATATTTATTTAAAAGACATTCACACATACACTTGCACACACACACACACACACACACACACAAATCATTCATTCCTCATGGCAGGCTAGTGCTTGTCTACAAGCAGGGTGCATGTCCACAGGCATTAGTATAAATAATTGAGAAAGGCAATGTGGCAGTGGCTACAATAACAGTTCTGTTTCATAATTACGGAAAAAAAAAGACCAGTCATTTAACATTTTCTGTCCTCTCTGATGTAAATGACCAGAACTTGATCTCTCTAATTGAAATGTAATTTCAAAAATAATTTTTCATTGTTCACCAAGAAAACGTGCCAAGCACAATAGTCAGCATGTTATTGCAATCATTTTTAGCATCGCTCCACTTTCAGTAACAATTTGCAACGGGTTCCTTTGGCCTGAAGCCCACCCGGGGAGGGTTAAGATGGAGTCAATATAATGTTATCCAGCTTAGACCAGACGTGTAAGTTCTTCCAGATCTCATTCCTACCTTACTGAACTCTGCACAACAATGCCTTCTTGTTGCGATCCATCTGCAAGGCTTAGCGTCAAGTGTGGACTGACAAAGTGATCCTAAACGTGAGACTGTGCATGTGTGTGCAAGTGTCTGTGTGTCTGTGTGTCAGCGTGTGCATATGACTGATAAAACAACAATTCACGAAGGTTGTAGCCCAAAAAACTGACAGCGACGCTTTCTGGCTCATCTCTTATGGCACAAAAGCAGACAGTCTGACTGCTTTACTTGGCCCCAACATCAAGCGCACTGCATGTGTGATTCTGAGCATTCGGCCAAACTGGCAGCAGTACTACGCTAACATTCCCCCATTCAGTGGAAATTAGGAGGTGCACACGAGCATGTGGGCTTGATTTTGCCACTGCTAACTCTAGTGTCAGGTTACCGGGCATGAGCTTTGCTTTATATATATATATATATATATATATATATATATATATACACACTACCGTTCAAAAGTTTGTGGTCACTTTCTAACTCCATGATCGTTCCTGATTTTTATTTCTTTCTACATTGTAAAGGAATGC
>JAQMYJ010000001.1:27888331-27915008 GCA_030014305.1 Clarias laeviceps
CCAGTCCATGAGGAGGAGATGCACTGCAGTACTTCAAGCAGCTGGTGGCCACACCAGATACTGACTGCTACTTTTGAGCCTCCCTTCATTCAGGGACACAATGGGAAACATTTTTAGTTTATGTCTTATGGCGTTGACTCTTTTAGTGTTCATACAAATATTTACACATTAAGTTTACTGAAAGTAAAAACAGTTGGAAGTCAGAGGACGTTTCTTTTTTTGCTGAGTATATTTTGTCCTGAAAAATTTCCAGTGTACTTGACACGGCTACAAAGCAGACGAGCCCTTTCAGAAATGTTAAACTTATCCAGTCAGAACTTGCACACCATATCAATCTATTTAATACAAGTGTATTAATATAAACCTGCTGTATAAAGATTGCAGTCACAGGAAATTCTGACCAATCAGAATGACGCACTGAACAGGACTGTGGTATATCAAGGCATAGTAATTTTCTTTAGTTATACATTGTTAAGTTTGGTAAATATATGTTTGCATCTCCAAAAAAAAAAAAAAAAAAAAAAAAAGACTTTACAATCCTGTTAAATATATGCCCAAGGAAGCATGTTTTTTTTTTTTTTTTAAGTACACCAAATGCATAACTTGGAAAGTCCTGTAACTTGAAAAGCCAGAGGTGTATCAGATTCAGACATGTGAGGCAGTGTTGTGGGAGGTGGAGGAATTTACAGTGCACGCCTTTCATCTGCATAGGTGGGCCCAGTGCACACGGGAACGCTCGCCTCCGGACTCATAACAATCAAACAGGAAATGTGAAGCCAGGTTGTTACGCCATACCCTCCCCCACCGCACCTGAGCAGCTTGTTCACTCAAATCGCCTAACACCTCAGCCCAGCCAGGCACACACAATATACATCCTGTTGAGCCCTGAAAGCAAAAATCCCTCCGTCTTGTACAGAATATCACTTCTGGGTGACATTTAAATCTACATCTACTGTATTTCAGTTACACGCCTTGTATATAACAACCGACAAAGACTTTTAAGAAGAAGAAGTTGAAGAAAAAACAGAACCACATTCAAGTAGATTTTTTTTTTACATTTATTTTGTTAGTTGTATTCTTATTAAGGGTGAAGGGAAATGATGGTCACACAAAGGTTGTGTGTATATTTTTTTCTCTTGCACATGGATTTATGAAGTCAGTGTTTTAGACAACAAATAGATATTTGAAGGAAGAAAGGCAACACAAGGTGGACAGCGACAACCGCACCCCCCTCCTTCATTTTCCAAACAGAATTTCTCCTCATCTAACAGCAAATAAAAAAAAAAAAAATGAAAACCTCCACTCCAACCAATTTTACACCCAACCCACCCCAAAAAAAAGCAACAAATAGATATAATTATATATATATATTTGCATTTGTAATATATTTACTCTTTAAAAATATAACATCAGTCTAGTGACTAACATCTGTACAAACTACAAAAATAAAACTTTTTTTCATATAAATAATTTATATGGCATGACATACATTTCAAATAGAAGTACAGGACCCCCATCCCCTAATCTTTCCTTTCTGCTATCTCACCATATGCACGTACTTCATGTACATGTATACCGTGAATTGCTTGCTTGACTTTTGTGTTATGTTATTTTTTTTTTTTTTTATTGTTGTTGTTGTTTAGATTCAGTAGCTACATATTGTTCTGTTTATAGTTCTGTCACACAAAAAAGCTGCCACTTAAATCTAATGTTTCCCTGGGTTTAACCTGGCAGTGTTGTGACCAGTATTGAAAAATTCAAAATCAAAGCGACAGAAAAGAAGAAATACTGGCTTGAATGAGCTCCATGAGTGATACACTGGCCTAGCTGGAGAAACCTGCGTGAGAACGACTTAATCTAGCATTGCACAGGACTAGAGCTATGTATCACCTCTAAACGGCCAAAAAACAAAGAAACAAAGAGCCTGACCTCATAATATACTTAAATAAGATTCCACTTCCAAGTGAGATTTAGGGAAAATTATAATTCAGTATTGACTATATGTCTCAGGAACATTGGATTATAACTGCAAATAGAAATTCCACATGAATTCAAAATGTCTATCAAGTGGATGGTTTTACTGACCTCAACCCACAGATGAGACAGTGAGACGGACTGTATAATATACTACAGGTGGAGGAAACTTTGGGGTCAAGTTTATCACCATATTAGAAAGTGGGTAATTTCTCATGACAGCAATGTCAAACATCCAATTCCAACGACAAAGGCATAGAAGTTGCTGTCAATAAAATAAAGGTATGGAGAAATTTTTGTTTTAAAGAAATGAATAAAAAATGGATGAAATCTCTCTATTACGTGTCTACATGTCACAGTGCAATTAAAGACAAGACACCATCAGGGAACACAGTGCAGGGAGATAAAATCCCAACACTCCTAGACGTCCACTGTTGGGTCTTTGAGCAAGTCGTTTAAGCCTCAATGTCTTTCATTTAAGTCACACTGAATACACGCGTTTGCAAAATGAACACATTATTGTATAAAGGTTAAGCAATCTGAGAACAAGCAGAAGAAATTTGCAGTGTAAGAACATGTTAATGTAATGTTACAGCTTACATCGAGGAGGGGGTACTGCGCATTTTCAAGGCAAATCATCTCATCATATATGATGTATAGCAGCAAAAAAAAGAACACTGACCTTTCATTTTTCAATAACCTAATATTTAACTCCTCTGAATTTTTACATAAAACACATTTCTTAATCTTTACAAAAGAGGAAACAAAGCCTATGAATCCTCTCATATATCTGACTTTTACATAAGAGAATACAAACATGATACAGTACTCTTAAATAGTTTTGCCCTCTTTTAGTATTAAAATATATATTTATAAATGTATAATTTGAATATCTTTTAAAATAAATCCTCTTATCTGTGAGGCTTATGTACAGTTCAGAAAGACAGAGCATATTGGGACCTCCCAAAACAGCCAGTGATAGATTCCAGACAAAAGGGTTTGAGGGGTTGTTGGAGTGACGATGTGTGCTGTCTAGCAATCTTTGGCTGTTTGGGTCCGTGTTCCACCTGCAACACATACAGAACAAAAAAAAAAACACAATTAGAAATCTCAGATTATTTCTGTGGCACTTAATCATTTGATTAAATATTGAAAATGATGTGACAATGAAATGCAAAGGTTATGCAAACTAATGTTAGTTAGCTTACCTAGACCCTGTTTAGCTTGCTGCTGGTTGTTATCTAGGGATTCCAGATCTTGTAGTTGTAAAGAGTCTCTCTTGGAAGGCTGATTAGCTCTCCCATAAGTTTGTGAAGTCCTTTTAGAGTTCTCGAAAGAGTCTGATACACTATCCTCAAAGACCTCGTGCATGGTACCCTGATATGACCCCGGCAGATTGGGGTGCACTGACACGGTTACTGAGGCAGTGGCAGTAACCATGGTGACAGTGTTGTTGGGCTGCTGCAGTGCATTGCAACCATGGGGCAGAGCTTTAGTCCTGTTCAGCTGTGGCCCTCTGCCTTGCTGTAACCTGGGACCACAGTGAGTAGTCCTTCCATGAGAGTATGCACCGTCGTTAGGTAAAGGGTGTCGCCTAGATCCCTGGTATTCCGGTTTCCCATCCCACCGTGTGATCTGTGAACTGATGGAATTGACTGCATTCTGGGTTTCCTCACTGGGTGGATCTTTTGGCCTTGTTGCTGATGGAATTTCATTATAAGGTTTTACCACCTAGGAAATGCAAAACATCAGCTTAGTGAATACAATTAACAAGGAGAAAAACCTGGAGACAGCAGTGTCATCACTTCTATCAATATATAAGAATATAAGAAACTTACTGTGAGCTTCGGAAATGAAGGGTTCTTGCTGGCCTCCAGCAGTATGTGGGAGGTTGGTGGCTGCGTAGGTGTGGTTATATACGCATTTCTGTCAGAGTGCATGTAGTCCTCATCACCAATCCCAGAAGTGTTGGTTGTTTCTGAATAGTACTCAGAGTCTGAGACCTCAGTGAAGGCCTGTTGCGGTGCTCTGGGGATGTGCCCAGCATAGTAGCCATGGTTGTTCATAATCCTTGGTATGGGCTCGGGTGAGGGACTGGAGACAGCACTGGCATTATTGCCAAGAACGACTTCAGCTGGAGGGCCCACAATTGATAGCAGAACAGGCAGCAGTACCAAGCCATTTAGAATTCCCAGCAATGTCAATATGGCCAGAACTGCGAAAAAGTACCTTTAGAGGAAACAAAAGTGGGATGCATATTTTTACTTAACAAGAACCACACCAAAAATCAACATATGCAATTTAAAAGTGACATGATGAAAAAAAGAAACAGTAGGTTCTAAGTTCTAAGCTTCTGCCCTCTAACGTCTCCTCCCACCATTTCCTCTTGCCATGTCTTCTCTCCTGGCAAACTGACAAAGCTGGAGAGAAATTCCTATGCTCCGTCTTTGGCGCAAGCACTCTCTCTTGCTCCCTCTGGGAACCCTCATCTATCACGCCTGCACTGGCACTTCCTGAATAAGTGTGTTTACATTAGTGAGCGGATTCTACACGTCAGAAACACTCACCTCGTTCCAAAAAGCTTGCTCTCTCTCTTGTAGCATACTCTTATTAACTCCCTTTATTTCATGGCCACCAAGCTGGTGCTGCTGCTCCTGGTGCTTATGTAATTTTCCTCTCAACAACTTAATATCCCATTTCACCTTGAGAAACCTACATCTGCTCTGGGTTTATGCCCGGCAGGCCAATCACCTCTTATATCTCCTCATCTGTAATCTTGCAACATTACATTGTTTCAGTGGTCACCAAATCCAGTGTGGTCCCAAAATTGTAGACTTTTTTTTTTTTTTCTTTTTGAGAGGAATCTGGTCCATAATAAACCTGAATGTGAAAAATTTTGTTCCTCTACAGACACAAAGCTGACGTAGATACCATAACTTGTCACCCCAAAGCCAAAGATAGCTGTAAGTAACTCTGGCAGCATGCATGGTTGGAGGTCCAGTATAAAGAGGCATAATGCTTCACCACATGGTGGTAAAGTATGAAGCCCTACAAGGGTGTAGCTCTAGGCAGGTTGAATGAAGCTCTAAGAAGAGCGGCTGTCATTATACTCTGTGCACTGGCTGGCGTGCTAGTGAAGAGGCAGGAATAATGGGCTGCAGAACTACAAGAATTTACATCTCTGGGTTTCAGCTCATGGCACCAAAGGAAGGCTCGCCCCTCACCACAAGAAAGAGAGCTTGAGAAAATTAGAGAGTGCCTCAGTTAAAAGCTCAAATATACATAGACAATGTAACTGTGGTTCAGATATCTGGAGGTAAGAAAGAGAAAAACAGAGTCTGGAAAAATAAGGATGTGGATTCGGGGAATTTAAAGTGTTCCTTTTTAACAATCTGTACCGCACAACCAACATCTTCCCTTATGTCACACCCAACAGAACCGGACTAAACAAGTTAACCACTAGAAATCTGCATGGAGCATTCATGTTTGAGCGTGATAGCTGCTATCCATTGACTTGTCGCTTCCAATAAGTCTGTAAATCTCGGCTCGCTATGGACTTTCAAGCCAATAAATAAAAGACTATATTAGGAATCTTACAAGGACAGAAAAGAAAAGAGCTCTCAATGGCTCCTTCCATTATGTCTTGCCTCTTTCAGGCAGAATTGTGATTACCTTGTGATCTGACCATTCAGCCAATTCATATTTTCAGAATGCTTGTAATATTCCACGAAACAACATGAGCTGTTGAGAAGTTTAAAAGCCAACTGTTTCAGGCTGTATTAGAGTCCACCTTTTGTTTGTGAAAGGCATTCTGACCCCCACTTTCTTGTATACATGAAAAGACTGGAAAAGGATAATTGTTTATTTTACTAAGTCAACATTCGGAAAGTTGAGTGTAATTTATTAAGACTGAAAAAAATAAAGAGGAAGGAAAAGTGAAAAAAGTGAGAAACCATCCATGGGCCCCACTTGGGTTAGACCTCCAGAGTAGACCTAGTGTTAGGAATTCTGTTGTTTATATAAACTGTAATCTTTTCCATTCCGAGTCAGGGGTTGGAAGGGGTGGCTCCTTCTGAGAGGGGCCACTGAGCTTGTTCTGGTGTTTATTCAGTGTCCCACCGCCAGGAGATGTTTACAGGACTGTATTTATGCTACTCCCCAGCTAGAGGGCCTGCTTACTCGTGCTGTCTCTCCTCCACCCATTCTCTTCTCCCAACATCTAAACAGGACCTCCCAGTGTGAATGCCCCAATGCTGGCATACAGCACCCTCCAAATGGTTTGCTCTGACTACCCTGCCCCCACTCCATCTCCCTCCCCAAACTCTTTCTACTTCACTACTGTCCTAAAAGGAACCCCCTTTCCCAACAACCAGGCTACAGCGTTCTTCCTTCTCTCCACCTCCTCTTTATACAGCTTTGTCTTTAGGGTAAAGAGGAAAAAGCAAAAAAAAAAAAAAAAAAAAATCCATTCACCATCTGACTTCATTCAAACTCTTGGAGAATGTCTGAATAGTTGTGGTGCCAAGAAGCCACCCTGGGGGTATTTAGATTTTTTTTTCAATATACTTCTTCACTCTTCTACTCTCTTCTCTAACTAAGCCATTTTTATGTTGTGGGTCTGTTTGAGTCTGCTCTCAAGGTTGTGGTCAGAATCCAGCAGAGCCTAGATCCATCAGAAAAACACTGCTATTTGCTCTTTTTTTCTAAGCCAAACATTTAAGCGAGACTGTAGGCCAAAGGCAGTGCTCAGAGGCTTTCTGAGTTTTGGTTGAAGCATTCCTGACCAACTGAACCTGCTGATGGATAGGGCAAGCATCTCTCTTATGTGGTGGCCTCTTCAGGCACAGAAGCTCTCAACCGTATGATTGGACATTTGACATTTGACATATCCTCATACTCAAGGGTTAAGAATGTGTGTGCCACCACCCACTGGGCATTTACGTGTTTACGAGCAGCTGTTACGCACCCTTGATGTTTTCTACATTTGTCCTTTTGATAAAGCAACACTAAGGCACAGGGAAGCATGGCCTGAACTACTTGACCAAGAGTGACAAGGCCAAAAAAATCAGGGCAGGGATTGTCATTAGCATAGGTTAGACTGCTAATCACTCACCTCATGATGAAGTCAAACTCGGAACCAGCCAGCATGAGCACTCCAAGTAGTGTGGAGATGGCACCATCTATCACAGGTGCAAACATGTGCTCCAGAGCAACACTTGAGCGTGTGTTTCTGTTCCCGATAGCAGTCAGGAAGCCCTGCAAAGACACAGAGCAAAACAACTAAGACTAATTGCAGATTTCCTGCTTACTCATTTAGAAATGAAACTCTCAGTTGTTGAGCTAAATTTCAATCATTGTAAAAATGCTAATGTGATCGTCCTTACCAGTGCAACATGCACAGTGAACTCCACTCCAATGCCAACAGAAGCAATAAGGATAACCACAGGGATGGCACTCAACTTGATACCGATCAGGCCCATAATGCCAAACAGCTCTACTGTCATCATAGCCAAGATAAAAACCTGGGGAAGAAATTAAGACAGTCTTATTAAACGTGTAGCATACAAACAATCTTGATTCTGGCCAGGGATTGCTATGGCATTGTTGGGATTTAAACTCACCATATGCTAAATTTCTAAGCTAACAGCTACCAAAGCTCTTTCTATGGTCTTAGACATCAGCAGGAGAGGGAGGAAAAGTGGACTTACAATAATGCCTGCTGTCCAGGGGTTGAGTAGCAAGATGGCACACACCAGGAAGGTACAGGCCAGGACAACACTGACAGACAGCAGGAACCAGTGGCGCAGGCCAATGTACTGCTCCCAGAAAAGGAACGGGTATCCATTGGGGTAGTTCGGGATGCCCTTACGCATAAATTCTTCACAGATGTTGCGAACACTCTCAATGGCCTCAATGAAGTCTGAAGCCTGCCGAAGCCCATTCAGGTAGAAGGGGAACTGTGCAAATTCCAGAGGCTCTGCAGCTGGGACTGGGAGAAAAAGACAAGGGCGTTAAGATGTATAATATGTGTAAAGATGTAGAATGGTTCCTCTAGGTAATGGTAAATGACAAAATGTTTAAGGAGGATACTTACTACGTAGGTTCTCTCCAGTGGTATCATATTTGTCATGGATCCACTCATGAGGGTGGGGATAGAAATTGGCCTGGGATGCAGCATAGCCTAGTGGATCATTACTGACCCACACAGTCAGGTAGATGTAGAAGACCTCTTGAGGAATCAGACCATCATTATCTACCAGACGGCGAGATGTCAGCTGAAAAAGAACCAAGTCTGAATAAATACCGGCTTCAGAATGTTCATTGAGATATAAGACAAATGTTTGAACAATCAAACATTGCAAACATCGTACACATACCTGACTGTAATTGAATTGCTCTTTCTTTGATCCAGTCTGAATGAGAAGTTTGTAAGCTAATGCTCCATCCTCAGTACCATTGCGGTAACTGTCATAGGTGATCCTGCCTGCTTCCCAGTCAGCATCAAATGCAGCTTGCAGCCCTGTTAACAAGAAAGGAGAAAATACATTCTTGAGTTCACTGTACAAGCGCAAAACAAATTCACTTTCTTAAGGAAATTGGATGAGTTAATACCAATCCACACAAACTGACAAGAACAATAAAGTGTCCCCACTCCCCAAATTAAGGAGTGTGTGGGATCTAAAGAAACCACCCACCAAAAGTCTTTCATGTCCTTCAAATTACAAAGTCTGGCAACAGCTGAAAAACAATTTCCTCAACCATTCTTTAATTACAGGGATCTCCACACATAAAAAAGCAAACGGCATAGGGGCAGCAGACAGTGCAGAGAGAAAGACACTTTGAACTGCCTCCAGTTTCCACTACTTTTCAAAATACATTTCATCCTTTCACTCTAATCAAATGTTTTTCTGAACCACTTCTAGCTCATCCTTCCATCAGATTCAGTTTTTTTCCTAGTCTCTGGCCAGGTGGAGAGGTCATAAGCAGGCAGAGATAACCTCTGACCCTTCTTGATCTTCCTCCCTAAGGCTAAAGTGGGAGGGGGGGAAATGACAAAGAGGCTTGAACTCTTACTGAACTCTTTCCTTTACCTGTGGTCTAGCAGAATTTTACTTTCATATGCGATGAAATACCCAGTCCAAAACTAGATAGATGATTCAAATAGGTAATAAGTACTCAGGTAAAAACCCCAACCCACATCTTCCCACCAAATGACCCAAGCAGTGAGATGAGCTCTTACCTCGAAGCCAGTCGTGGAAGTAGTGGAGCCACATGCGGGGCAGTTTTTGATTACTGTCTCTCACAACAAACTTGACCGAGTTGAATGCATTGTGAAGCTGCAGGAGCTCGCGCTGTGACTGGGCATAGTCAAACCCATCCATTGTAACCAAGTACATGTTGTAGAAGGAGAAGTACTTAAACTGGGCAGAAATGAAATCATACTCCTTTGTGTCTCTCGGCACAACATCTGTTAAATAGAGGCCGTCGTGGACCATGGTTGTACCATAGAGGCTAAGACTAAGCAGTGCCACAAATACCACCACCACCACTGTCTTCGTTTCAGTCTTAAGCAGCAGCGGTGCATACTTCTCACGGGCAAAGCGGGGCAGGTTCCATTGCAAAAATGGCACAGGTACACACTCCCGTTCCAGTCGAGGTTCTTCTGCTTGGGCCAGCAGGTCCCGGGTGGAGCTGGATGGCATGAATAGCTGAGAGCCATAGGGATCAGCAGCTGGTCTGGGGTCTGGGGGTGACAGCAAAACAGAGGGAGGGCTGGTGGAGATCTGAGAGGTTGGAGGCAGAATGGTGACAATGTGCTGACCAGCAGCATCACACTGGGTGAAAGCTTGCACCGTGGTGGTGATGTGGGTGCTGGTGGTGATTGTGGAACCAGCAAAAGTGGGGGTGGGTGGGCCATGAGGGAGAGTGTGGTTATCATTGGCATCAGAGAACTCCTGACTCTGGATTTGGATCACTCGGGAGGAACATGGGCTGCAAAGAGGTAGATACATAAACAACATTAATGTGTGACCCTTTAAGATTGTTCAAATATTTTCAAATACATACAGACTGATTTAGTATTAAGCAGACTTTTCTATAGTGCCTTCTGTGATGGCTACCTGTAGAAGCAACAGAGGATGTCCAGTCTTTTGTCCTTGCGTCTATGCAAATCCAGACTCAGAATTGCAGGGAAGATGAGCAGGACCATGGCAAAATTAAATACCACCACAACAGCAGCCTGGAGACAGTGCAAAGTAAAAGAGCGATTAGAAGAAAGGCACAAGGCTTTCATTTACAACACCCAACTCCACAGTCGCTGTCTCAACTTGATAAAAAACACTCTTCGCATTCAAGCTCCCTTACTGTTTTAGTGCCTTGAGACTGAATCCTGGAAAGTAAAATATGCATCCTAAATCAAACAGCATTACCCCCTCCTTCCTCCTTCTACTCCAAACATAGTCAACAAGCTAGTGAAAGCAGACTCCCAAGGATACGACTAGCCTGAGCAGTATCCCCCCCAATACACACCCCCCAACACACACACACAACCTGCCTGCCTGGGGCAGACATTATACTCCATATCACTAAAGAGCAGGACCACCCAGTGCTCGCTTAGAGAGATCAGAGAAATGTGGGTTGACAGCTTGGTGATATACTGAGTATTCACTCATCCTATTACTCTCTCTCTCTCTCTCTCTCTCTCTCTCTTCTCTATCTCGCTCCCTGACGCTGTATAAGAATCTGAGAGACAGGCTTCGTTTTTAAGTAGACAGAGGGGGAGCAGCCATAAACATCAAGAGAGAGAAAAAGGGATGGCAAAAAAAAAAAAAAAAACCCGAACAAAAGCAGTCTGTCGTTTATTATGCCTACCCTTTATTGACCTTTTCAGAGTGCTACTGTTCCTGCCAGCCTACTGAATAGCTAGTACAGGGTGCAAATGTTTCAGGGTTCTTACTCACAAATTCATACACACATGCACACTCACTCCGTCCCATTTATACCTGCAACGAGAAAGCCCGAAGAGCAGGAATGGGCACTAGAGCTGCCATGAAGAAGGCGATCATGTTGTTAATAGAGGTGAGTGCCACACTAGTGCCAGTCCTTCTGAGACAGTCACCAGTCCTTTCCTACAGACACATACAGTGGCAGCAAAGGAGACAAGTTAAACACACAGTCTACAGAAGAAATAAACATATATATAAATCAATGATTCTAATACATATATATATTACACAGCAGGATTGTGTTAATAATATAAGAAATTCTCATGCCTTAAAGGGGATGGTGGAGCCACTCTCTGTGAAAGAATGAGCCAGAAGGAACATGTCATCCACCCCTATTCCCAGCGCCAAAAAAGGCAGCACCTGTAGAGAATTACATCGTTCTGTCTTAGAATCTGTCCAAAAAACAGTTATGAGAATCAGTGCTATGAATGGCCACGTGTGTCTGTGTGTGTGTACCTGTGTAGTGGCAGCGTTGAAAGACAACCCCAGGAGAGAGCATAATCCTAAACCTGCAGCTACAGACAGAGCCACCAGCAGCACTCCAGCCAGCCCTACTGCCCCCTGGCTCTTAGCACAGTCCCACCGGAGCATGGTCACACACGCATAGGCCAGCTACACACAAAAATACAGAAACAAAAACTACTGGGTTACGCAACGGCTTAACACATAAAACAGCAGTGTTGATATTGTATCTTAGTGATTGTAACAGTTTACAAAAGTAAAGTTTACCATGAGCAGGTAACCTCCTGCTACCCTGATGACACTGACATCAGAAAAGGACTTCATAATGTCATTGAGTGTGGTGGTAGAAAAAGCGTAGACATTAGAGGACGAGTTCTGAGGAAGGCTTCCGTGGACCACCTAGCAAGAGAACCCATGATCACAAACCATTAGAGACAACTACTAGAACCGATCACACAAACAAAAACAGAAAAATATAGTACTATTAAAAGATTTTACATATACAGTATTTGCATAATTGTCCGTTCGTGTTTTATATCATTGTTATTTGCGTACATAGGTGTGACGACAATTAAAAGATTTAATAATAAAAAAATGAATAACATACACACACAGCATAAACTGAACCCACAGGAAGTTTGATAAGCATGGGATAATGAGCACAGATGCCAGGGTCAGGGGTCAAATGGATCAGATGAGATTACCCTTCAGGCAACTCCATCAGTTCTATGATGCGCCAACAACCTGAAGGGGAACTAAATACCCCAGCACCACATTTTTTCACTCGGTTCTGTCATTAGCTCAGTATGCTAGGTGTGGGTTACCTAAAAAACAGTTTGCTTCTATAACAAGAAGCCTAACATTACTGGTGGGAATGCAGGCAAACACTGCCATACTTGAATAATACACAGAATATCCAATTGTTAAAAGTGCTATACTAATAAAAAAATTGAATTGAATTGAATTGAATATCCTTCTCCCCACTTCCAATTTTTTTTCCATGAAACAAACCCGCCTCAGCCGTACCCTGACCTATATGGCAGGTAAATCCAGAGATTTAGTGATGCTCATTTGTTATTTAAAGGGTACAGGGACAGAAATAAATACCTCAACAAACTTCCTCTGCCAAGACTCCAGGATGGCAGTGGCCTTGTCCTCATTCCAGTTGATGTCATGGATTTCATAGTCATCCTTAAAGTGTTCATATAGCTGCTTGGGGCTCATGAGAAGAAACATGGTTTGCAAAGCCTCTGCACTGCAAGAGGAAAAGAAAGTGGCAGGTGAGTCAGAAACACGACCTCAATGATGGGGGGCTGGAAAGAAGCCCCAACACTGTCACTCATTCTAGCCAAAGCCTTTTATTTATATAAATAAAATGAAATTACTTTACATGGACAAACAATGGTAAATCATAATGGGTTTCATTTGCTTTGTTTCTATTATGTTCCCTGTTATCCTGTACTTCCATGAGATGTTACTTTTGGTCTGCAATACTACTTTATTCTGTCTATGGTTCTTCATTCACAGTCCTATACTAAGCTGGATTCAAATTCAGAAACTCATGATCTTCGTCTCTCACCTTTGCAAAAACCCCTGCGAGTTCTTCATGCGTTCCCCGAGGATCAGCTCCTCCTGCCAGTGCATGAACTTCTTTGAGAAACCATGGCAGCCACCCTGTAGTTCCGCAGCAATATCTGGACTCTGAATGGGATTGCAACAAAATTGAATTCAAACACCTCAAATCTACAAAGCATGCATAACAATGTGACATTCGTTATAAAAGGTCCATGCCCACCTGACGCAGGTCCTTGTTGGGAGCACTGAGTGGGCAGTCGGGGTCATTGGGATCGAGACATGGCCGGTTCATGTAGGCATGGCCTACTTGAGCCTTGTCCAGCATTTCCTTGAAACCTTCTAATGAAGTGAACTGGCTTAACTCCTCCATGAGCTTCAGAGGATCCAGATTCATCCACTGAATATCAGGCATCCCTCTGGAGAAAACAGACAACATGAATGACATATATCAATGACAATATCACAGCTCAAGTGCTGCCCCACCTCTGCCTTCCCGTCATCATTATTTGCGGTTGCCTGGTCTCTAGGCAGGACAGCACTAGATTTTTGCTGGTTTCATTTGGGCCACAGCCACGGCATAAAGTAGCGTTTATTATCCTATTACACGGCTAGGGCATAAAGCGCTGGCAGGCCATGGAGTTCAGTATCTTAACCCCTGTATATAGAGTCATAACAATTACCTCTGCCTCCCAAACATCTTGATAAGGTGCCAGGAGCAGTTGCGGTGGGTCGATCTCTGCACTTACCCATTCAATACCCTATAGCTCAAAACTCATGCTTGCTGGGCCACTGGCTAAAGACTCTAATCCACAGCCCTTCAATACCACAGAGCCCCACTCGAATCTACATCTGAAATAATGGCAAAGCACTATGCCCTATTGAGATGTCTGAGGGCTATATTTCCAGGTTCCATGTTTAGCGAATGAGAAAACACCTCATCATGGCCACTGTGATAAAAATGACCATTTTCTCTTATAATTTTTCTTGCTATTCAGAGATGACAACATGGACGCAATCACTTGCACAATTTGATGCAGAGTTCCGGTTAATCTTATCATTGTGCCACAGCATCAAGTCTTTAAAAGTGGTCAGGATGAAGCAAGTGAGAATTACTGGGAGAAAGTAATACTTTCAGCCTAGTCATTGTTCTGTTTATATCCATTAAAATGATGTAAACTCATGTTGATATATGCACCAAGGAGAGTGGGGGGTCTTTCACAGTGGCCAGTCCTGGCTGTAGAAGAGAGAGAGAGAGAGAGCGGGAATAGTGTCCTAACACTGGGCCCAATCTCCAATAACTCATGAAGAGAAGCTTCGAATAAAGCTGTGCCTCTCCCATTCCCACATACCAAGCGCCTTTGCTCCTGCCTGCAAAGAGAGCCTCCTTTATCTCCTATTTTTTGCTTGAGTGAACTGGCCTAGGTCCTTTTGTTTTTCCATAGATTGCTGCTCTTTGTTCTGTCAAGTTTTTCCTCTCTCTCTCTTTCTCTCTCTCCCTCTCTCTCTCTCTGCTCACTCTGCTTTTAAAAAAAACCTCAAATTTACCGAAGTGAAAGCAAGAAAAAAGACATTAGCTTCACCCCTGGCTTCATGCACACATGGTGAAAGAAAGGGGAAAGGAGAAAATCATTTGTTTGGTAAAGGGAAAACACTAAGCCCTAAAATTTGGAGGCAGTGGTTGGAGCTCTGAAATTTGCAAAGGCCTCTTGAGTGACCTAAAAATGGCACAATCACATACCCATGTATTGCATGTTCATCACTGTATAAAAAGATTTTAAATATATATATTTCTTTTGCTATAGATATCGGTAAAAAAAAATCAGACAGAAACAAATGTGGCATATTTTGATAACTTGAAAGACTGGGTGCATAGATCAAAGTTTGCTGTAAATTTCTTGCATGCTTCTCTCTTTATGTCTCTGTGCCCTAGACTTGAATAATGCCCATTTTATTTGTTGGACAACTTACAGCTCAGAACCCGAGCGATTACCATGAGAATGCACAGTGTTACCCAGTGCTGACAAAGCTGGGGCCCCCTCACTGATGGACACTCAGTCGTAAACCCAGAGAATGCTTACCATTGTTTGACCAAAAGCATACCCCCTCCACCCGCCTGGACACCCACCCCCGCCTCCTACCCACCCAGCAGCAACCATCTCTTATGTTCCTCCCTCTGTCCACTACCCATGAGGGCTTCTTTTTCCCTAGCTTTCAATGCAAGGATGGGTGAAAAAAAAAATGGAAGGAGCCCCAGCACAGGTCTGATGACAGCACTAGTCCAGGTGATGATAGAAGCAAGTCTCAGCTTATCAACAATCTTAATGGCGCTTTTGCCTGGAACTTGATTTCGTAGTTTGTCATTGCCAGTCTTGCCTTTTGGGGGGGAGGGGGGGGGTAGGGGGCTCTTGTTAACAGAGCATATGTAACATCCAGGGAGGTCAAGTATGCCTGGTCCAGGTTAACTTTAGCTGCGTGAACTGAGATATGCTAGGCATGGCTAGTATGTGTCACTATGTGCACGTGTATGTGTGTGTCAGATAAGAGGGTCACACTTACGGTAAGTAGGCAGAGCCTCCCTGCAGTTTGGAGCCGTCCCAGAAGCAGTCCAGTGGGGTCACAATCATGCAGGGGAACAGCTTGTCAATCATCTTTAATGAAAATAGAGCAATTTTGGTAAGAAACCATTTTCATCAATATAAAAATCTATATCACAACAAAGCTCTGAGGAGCAGTTAGTATTAGCTATATTGGTAACGTACCCTCTCAATCATGACGTTTTCTATTATTGGGACTCCAGATTTGAAGCAGATTTTGTTAAGATCCCAGGATCTGTGGAAAGACATCATTTAAATTGTTAGACATTATGTTATGTCCCTATTGTAGCAATGCCTCAGGTCTGCAATTTCTGGTCTGAAAGAATGTTTCTGGAGGTTGCACTCACTTTCCGTAAAGAGACACCTGGACTTTGCTAGCAGACACAGCTGCCTCCAGGTGGAGCAACAAAGATTCCTGGGTAAGAATATTGGTTCCTTCCTGTTTGGGTGTCTGTATGAGCATCTGCGAGGTGAACACCGCCTCTTCTCCTTGCTTCTCCTTTGTGTAACGCAATTCCCTGCTCACCCTACTGCCAGCTAAAAGCGTGGAAAGGGAAAAAAAGAGAGGAAAGGTGAGACTAAAAATCACTTGGGATATTCGGTACTACAGACAAATGGACAATTATGCTAGGGTAGCTTGTTTTTATTCACTATACCCTTAATGACAACTGTTTATCCATTAATTGGTTATGCATTGTGATAAAAAAAAATCAGGTACAGAACGATTTAAGTTTAACAGTGCAACAGTAGATAGAAATCTGAATTCTCAGTAAGCGCGCCTGGCTTAATTAGGCTCTGCAGTTGTAATTCCCACATGTATCTCACATCCAACCAATCCCAGAAACAGATGTGAGGGTCACATGAGACACTTTGGCTGGAAAAGAAAGGCAGAACCGTGTAAATTATATGACACCTCTAGTGCTGTCCCACAAAGATAGGAAGACACGGCTTTCACGAGACCTCTTGTAAATTCCTCTCAAACTGTGAGTGCCTAAAAGGTACAGCGCTAGCCAGTGCCCAGTTCTGAGCCAACCTTGCCACCTCACTGTTCAATCAACACAGTACGCAGCCTGAGTACGGTTTGAACAAAGGTGAGCAAAGGTGTGTGTTATCAACAAAAGCCCTACAACAAGTGGTTGTCAATCGATCCCGATCCTCGATACCTGCTAATGTCGACCACTTTGTAATCCTGCCTGTCAACCCCTCGCTCTTAATACAGGGGCCCAATCCACAAGTCCTCATGTCCACCTCACACTATTTCAGTACTGGTCACGTGAGCGCTGCTATGGCTGACTTGTCATTTATTCCTGTACCGACCCCAAAACAGAAAATGGCACCAAGACAGACATGCATTGAAAGCAGATATAACCTTGCAGAACTAGAACGAGTGTGTATGAATGTGTGTATGAGCTATGGGCTTAGACAACAAAAGTTGATGGTTCGACTTATCTGGAGGAAAAGAAGAAAGAATGGACAAGGCCAAAACACTGTTCATGTGGTACACAGAGCTGAATTGAAAAGACATCAAAGGGAGTACAGGGAGATCTAGGGTCCAACCCCCTAATTAACGAACATGGTGGTGAAAAGGGTGCATGGGGTAGCAATGGTTGTGCCAACAGGGTGGCCCAGATCAGAGCCTGTCTGTGTGTCTTTGCACATCCAAGTACATGATGACAAGACTGCACCGACTGATTGACAAGCTATGTTTAGCCTCGCGCATATCACCCAGGGTTCGGTAACTGAGTACGATTCTCGCTTATTCTGCACTGAAAGCAGATTCGAGTGACTATAAGAACTACTTGCATGACCAGTCTTATAGGGACGATGTATAAATTGCTTACAGAATCAGTTAAAATGCAAGTTAATGAACACACAACTGACACAGGTGATTTTATCTTACATGGCGATTGATTACCTGCACAAAAACATTAAGTGTTCATTGACATTCTCCTGCAATTGGGCGACATTGCTTCAAACCTTTTCCATAGCACTTTCCATGTACTGATCTCTTTGCAACACAGAAATGTCTGCTTGTTTTTTTTTTCTTCTTCTTTTTGTCTTGCTGTTCTGATGCCATGTTCACATTTAATACATTCAGACATCTGCAGGAATCGAGCTGCAGTCCTTGGGCCTGTAATTACAGGGGCTCCTGAAGTAAATTATAGCTATTTGTGTCTGGTTCCTCCCATCTGGACCACCCAGATAGAGGGCCGAGTGAGAGCTGTTGCTCAGCCAGTCTCCAGATGGGAGCTCTGCTCTGCTCTGCTCCACTCTCTCTCTCTCTCTCTCACTCCCTCTCTCTTTCCACCCACCACTGCTGTGCGCTTAAAGAGACAGGAGCACAAATACTTTCACAGCCAGAAATACAGCCGCAGGGAATGAGAGGAAATGGGCATAGGAGCTGGAAGACGTATTTGAGAATGGAGAGTGCGTCGCTGCTATGCTGTTTTCAGGGATAGGGTTTCAAGAGAACTTTGCTTTGCTCTAAAGGGGGTTTACCTGGCTTCCCATTACAAATCACTTCAGGCTAGAGGGAGGACTCTACATATCTTTAATAGACAGATAGTTAATTTAAGGCAGGAAAAATAAAACTCTTGTTAACATCCTATAAAGTGGTGGCATGTAGGCTATTGATCCATTAGCAGCCCATCTCACTCTCCTTCTCTCTCGCTTTGGCCGAGCCCCTCTTTTGTTTCGCCCATCATTTTTCACAGCCCTGGGAGTGACATCACCACCACAGGCCAATTATCTACCAGGAGGGTCCGACCACTGCTCCCAACCAGAAAAAACAAACTAACCTCAGTATCTTGTAAACGAATCATTTGCTTATCTACTGCCCCCACATTTTCTCCCCTGTAGATGAAACACCAATGCTAAATCCATCCTGTTCTCTAGGACAGCGTTTCATAGGACTATGAACAGGACTGGTGTGAGGGCCTGCATTCCCAGCAGGCAGTCTGGAAATTGACACGTAATTAAGCATGGAGAAGAAGCCCTCTTCCTTCATGGGTCAGCCCTCTGCTGGACCCTCTCAGCAGCTTTCTCCTACACACCCATTTCTGCCCATCAGACCACCCAGGAAGCCATACACTGTACCCGACCCAGTTAGACAAGGACACCGGGCACGACACAAACATAATACTTCATGCTTACACAGCTGTTAAATATCACAACGTAGAAGATCCTGATAAACATCCATAATGATTAGAAAAAAATAAACACTCACCACTGTTGCATAAATAAGAAACTTTTTGTGGATTTTACTACAAAAAAAAGAAAAGAAAAAGGAAATTCATTTGACCAAGAGAATGCAATAAGGATCTCACTCCAGGATCATTCTGAGTGGCTTCTAGTGTGTGGGTATGTGTGTGTGTGTGTGTGTGTGTTTGTAACAGTTGCAAGTGGTGCTGTAGTGTGGAGTTGCTGGCACCGAGTCCTCACTCCATTATACCAGGCCACCTTCAAAGTGTTGTGGACCAGATTAGTGGGATTAGGAGGCCACTGAAAAGACCCATGCTGATTTGGAGGAAGTCCCAAAAGGAAGAGTGCTGAAAGAGACATTTTTACCTGGCTCTGCCACCCAAGTAAAAGACCAGAATCCTGACACACAAATGAGTGCCAGCAGAAACACAAACACGTACAGCAGCATAGAAAACCACCAAGCACAGACCGCATCTGTTCGCCATCTACGCTCTTTCGCCTTTGATTCATCTTATCCATCCAAGGCTCTTTGCTTCTCTTATTGAGGCCACACTATGGTAACAAAAGGGTAGTTTTTGGCCAAAGTACAAATGTTTTTAGAAGTTGCAGCTCGAGTGCAACTCTCAATCACAGACACTATGAATGGGGCATCCTTGAAGGAGCATTTGTGCCAGTGTCTACTGGCCCTGGGCGAGATGGAGGCGGCTCCACCTCTGGCTCACCCAGACCTGAGGCAGGGACATGGAGAGATTCAGTGCACGTCTTTGGCGCTCTCGTTTCCAACCCTTTTTATATGTTACCCAACAAACAGCGAAAAAACTAAAGAGAGAGAGCCACTCAACAAAAACAAATGGATCGAGACTTTTCCCAGGCAGCCGAAACAATGTGTAAGAAAAGAGAGGGATGGATTCACTTTACCTAAAGAAACACTGCCTATGTCGAGCGTGTTTCTGTCAAACGCTTTGTTCGCTAAGAGTTAGTTCTTAAATAACACTTTGATCCAAAAAATTTAGGTGAATAAAATAGAACAAAAAAAAAAAAAAAACGCAAGACAGATTACAAAATTTAAGCTCCTGTTACAATCTATTCAATCCTGATGCTTCTGTCAGCATTGACATAAATTTCCACTAGCGCTGGCATTTAGGCCCTGGCCATTTCCATATGTATAGCCAAGTCTGTACTAATTATGCTAATCATCCCTAGTGTTGGCTGCTGTGGAAAAATGCCCACATTAGGCACTCCAGTGGCTGCTAATGCAGCTTAATGTGTAGTTGAAACATACATTCATCCCATGCTGAAAAGCAAAATTTTTCCACATTGCTGGTCTTATTCAGACTGGAAATGAATTTACTAAGCCCAAGAGCCATTTTTTATTCTACTCAAGTTCTAAGATTTTTTTTTTCCCCTTTCCTCTAAACCAAAGAAGGAAACATAAAAAGACCTCTGTATGTTGTCTACATAAAACATATATAGAAACGTAGAAAATTTCTGAGCAGGCTAATTTATGACGACATAGACAACAAATGTCTAGAGCTCACAACCCTGCAAAAATATAACCATTAAGAACACAGTGTTGCCTTCATACAATTCTTCCAACTTCTTTTAAACACGGTTTTATCATGCAAGCGTTTTCAATAAGTACCAGGCGATTCTCTAAATTGTTGTATTTTCGTCAGCGATTTTGTATCTTGTTTAGCCAAACGCATTGATCGAGAGCTGAAGGAAGCGTTCGGGACCAGCTCTTTGCTTTGAAAGTGATTAACAGAGCAGTACTAGGGAAAAGGGAGGCCTGCTGAATTGAGTATTCAACTCCTAAGCTGTTCTTGAGGATGGAGGGCTGTGGTGGATGCATGTAGGGGGTTGGGAAATGGAAGGGGGGTGGGCTGAAATAAACATTTTCAAATGACCCAGGTTGACTCTGGCCTTGTTTGTTCTTTCGACTGGTGAGGTCCGAGTTTCAGCAGTATGCGTTTATTTATGTAGCTGGGCTGCTGCGACCTGCAATTCACGTCCAATAATACTTCACAGAGCGCTCTTTCTCTCCAAACTAGCCACTAGATGATTATTATTTCTTCGAGTTACATTTACCTAGGGTTTTTTTCTTTTTTTTTCTTTTTCTTTTCAATTTGTTTACATGACGGTTCCAGGATGCTGAGCATCTTCCATGAATTTTGCAAGGTCTTCGGATCGCACCTCGAGAAGGTCATTCATGCTAACGTGGAGAGGTTTGTTTTCCCAGCATCCATGCTCTTTCTCAGTGTGTGGTGACTTTAAACATCTCAGCCAAGCCGGCTACCCAGAAAGCCTTGCTCTCTCGTTTTTTTCCCCATAATGTTTGCACAGCTTGCTTGTGTTGCCCACGTCTGTCAAGCACACCAACACTGTGTCAGGACAGATGAGATGAATTAACCTTGGCTTGTGCACGAGTACACAAACATCTTTTTCTGTTTCGGCAAACGGTGCTGTCCTTTAAATCCGTGGACATTTTTGTAGGTTTCAAGCATTGACCGGTCCATTCCAAGGGGTTTCCTGTTAACCGTGTGACCATGCATGAATACACTTTGGTCTTCCCAACCCACTGCAATGGTATGGCTTGTAAATAACAAGCTGTTGTTTATTCTTCCTTCTGAAAGAGAAACATACATTCTCTCGTGGGTTCCTATATGATTGAAACAAGATGGTGGCCACCTCAGAGAGTCAGGGTGAAATGACTCCTACTTCATTCTCCTAACAAATTACCTTGTGCAACACATGGTGCTAAAAAGTTGCCCAGTGTAGCAAACTTAAAGATAGCTCTGATAAAACACTGCTCTCCCCTGCCCCCAACCCTTCACCCCACATTCTACTTTATTACCCCTCTTTTCTTCTTACTGACAATGGGGACCAGCTCACACTTTCCCAAGCTTCCAGCTAAGACCTCAGCCCTCTTCAACCAAGCCAGACTATTTTTATTTTTCATTAAAAAACTATTAAAATAATGCATAGCAGATGGTAATAATATAAGCACAAAATTGTGTTTACCAATTATAAAAACACTGCTGAAATAACAAACCCGGAGCTGAATGAAAAGTGTATATAAACACTGTAGCTGTAGGGACTGACGCACTGTAGCACTGTCCCTTATGAGTCTGGTTCTTCTCTACGTCTTCATTACATTTCAGAAAGAAAGAGACACTAGGCTCAAAGCATGCAATCTGAAGATTTACTCAGCGTGCCGAAAGACAAAACACGGCACATGACGGCATTGTTGAGTCGAAAACTCCTTTGCGTTCTGTGGTCGCTCGTTGCACATCACTTAAGGAAAGGAAGGCGGAAGCAATCACAGATACCCGGGTGGTCCTGGTGGCCAGGATGACATTTGGGTGGGGGGCAGAGGTTGCGTTGATGGTGCAGCTGTGACAGCCTTAGGGTATATGACAATGTGGCAGATGATTTTAAATAAATGCCCAGCCAGACAATTTTCCCTTTCACGTTCTCGCTTTCATGTAAAGAGCGTTGAGTGAGAGTGAACCCTGTGTGTGTCCGTTTTTTTTAATTTTAGATTCTGATGTGTCGTCGTTTTACTGATTTGACTACTTTTGTCCTACAACATGACAAAACTTTCGAATAAACACATGCAAACAGTGCTATCCCAAGATTCATTAAAAATGCCTTTCCTTTGTGCGTATGACTTTTGTGTTTGTGTGTGTGAGAACTAACCTCTCCTTGTTACCAAACCACTTACTCTCCATTCAGTAGTGAGCAGCTTTGTCAATGGGCTATTGGGGGAAACAACGCAAGCAGAAACTTTAGTAACATGGGCCCTGCCTCTTAAAGGCACAGTGCTCTCAAAGGCACAGCATCTGTCCCTCTCTCGGTGAGCCTTGTGCTTCAGGTCTGCTTTCCATAGCCACTCTAATTTTGTGACAAACTTTGACAAGTCCCTGTGCATGGCCCGCATACATCACTTAGTATGCAATAAAAAAAAAAACTTAACATATATATGTGTGTAAAAATATATATGAGAGCGTTCTGCATTTAAAAAAAGGAGTGCGAATAGCTGAATAATAAAAAAAATACATAAAATTAAATCAGTTCCACTGGCGAGACCTAAACTTCCCTGGAACTCATATTTCCCATTCAAAGAGTCACGCACTAAGCAGTTACTAAAACTAGATTTATAATATGGCTATGGTGAGTGCACATGTCAGTGTATGTGTTTATGTCCTTATGTGTGTAACAGGTGGGTAAACTTCAGCTGTATTCACTTTTTCCCCTGTCGCTGGAGGAAAAGGGTGCCTTTATTGTTGAACGGAATCCAAGAATAGTTAAGGACCACACAGAGAGCCGGAGGGGGGGAGGGGTCAGTGCCTCCAAGATGGCTAACAATTCACACAGCCCATCTGTGCAGGGGATCAGCACCACTGCGAAAGCCTAGGGGGCTTAGAAGGAATTTGGCAGTGTGAAAAAACCAAATAAAGATGCCCCGAAAAACGCAGAGATAAGTGAGGCGTGCAGAAAAGACGTCAAATGAGGAAGGGGAAAAAAAACAGCGCAAAGGGAAACAATGCTGCCTGATGGGGAGAGAACAAGAGAAGGCTTGCATGCGCTAGAAAAAAAAAAAAAAGAACACTACTTGTGCGTGACAGAAGATATGGAATTCCTGAGCCCACAGCCCGTGTTCAAAGACCTAGCTACTACACACTGCAATCACACACACTGAGTGGCTGGTGAAAAAAAACAAAACAAAAAAAAAAACACTCAAGAACTGTACAGCTAGGAGCAAAATCTAATTTTCAATACCCCGCTGTCTGTCTGCTTGTTTGTAGAGCAGTAAAAAGGGGAAGCTTCTCCAAAAATAGGCAGTGAAGCAAAAGGAATGGTGTGCATGGTCAGATGGTGCTGTCTCTCTCTTTTCCTAGACCCCCCACGACTTGACACCAGAATGTAACACTCACAAACAAGTTCATTTGGCTCACAAATACAATCCACAAACATCCCAGCCAGAAAAAACAAAACAAAGCAACAAAAAAAAACAAAAGCATGGACTCACCTTCCACCCATAGCTGTTCAATGTCCGTTTCAATGGTGGCCACTCGCAGGCCAACTGAGAAAGCTCCAAACACGAGGAGTCCAATAAAAAGCACTTTTCCACAGTGTCGCTGAATATGACAACCCAGAGTAAAGAGGAGAGCCTGGAACCTTGCCCGGAGCCACAGCGGAGCTTTCTGACCCGCAGCCTTCCCCTGTGACACAAGAGAGGGACACTTAGTCACTTGGTCCATAGACACTTATTTCAGATTCACAGCAATGCCACACAAAGCCTGGATCTGTGAAACATGCATCAACACTGTGAGGATTTTATTTTAGAGCCATTTAGTTTATAAAAGTGAGTTTATAAAGAAATAGGTTTTTTTTTCCCAGATACAAGTCAAACATTTAACTCATTTGAAAGAGTCTGATCCCTGCTAATAAAACTTCTAATATAAGCAACAGTGCCATTTTGCTGGTGTTAAACTATAACAAACTTATCAATGGCATGGCAGAAAAGGTGGCACAAAACAAGATTTCTACCAAATGTACTTTTATATTCCTGACACTCCTTACAAACTGTATTTGTCCTGCTTTGTTTCTATAGTTATTTACGCCATCTGATCAGTTCACACTCAAGACTAAACACAGACTAATTTTCTCATGAATCCATCTGACCTGGGTTAAACGTTCAAAGCCCTCCATGAGCGAAATGCTATTGCATAACTTTGATAACTGGAACGCTGACTGAACTGCCAAATGAATAAAACATTATGTCAGTGAACCACCGGACAAACTGAACGCTTCTCTCTGGAGAACCACCTTGCGGGACCGGCATTCCTCTTTCTTTTTAACCAGCCAGTAATCAGCGCCTGTGTGAGACTGTTTGGCTTCGAGGAAACGGAAATGGTGATTCTGAACTATCTAGTTTCATGTGCCAAGCAATTCGAACGTCACAGCTTGATGTGGACCACACACATGCACGGCAGGCGCTATGTGGAAGCGAGCTTCATTTTTTTTTTAGGTATTGCATTTCTTAAAATTTTTCTTAAAAACAAATCATTTTCTAAAAAGAAATATAGAAAAAAGCATGTCTGTATGTAATAATATATGTATGTATGTATGTATAATAGTTATTTAAGATAACGTATATTTGTTGGACCATGATTTCTGCTTTGCTTGTAGGGCAAGTCTTAAATCTTTTTCATCCAGATGTCACAGGCAACTTTGATCTCTGTTTGAACATATTACAATGTAACAACTATAAAGTTATAGAATGTAAACAATAAAGGAAGTAGTTTATACTGTATATAACTAACATCCAGATTAAAGTGATAAACAACACCAAAAATCTGAACATCAATCAGAGGAAGGCTTTCTTTTAATCTATTCATTAATCCTTATGGCTGCTGATAGAGTAAAGTTTGCGTGAACAGCATGAAACCTCGACACAACTCCTTTCTTTAGGTAAACTGTGTACAGGAATGAAGCTGGATCTTGGATCATTCTCTCCTAGAGCTCGTGCATGCTCAGAGCGCACTTCTCTTTAAAAGATGAAAAGATCAAAGGAAACAGAACAATATCAAAAGAGAAAAAGCGCAACATAGAAGTAGCCGGTTCCGTTAATTCTACCGCGCGCTCTGTGTGAGCGCGTTCACACGTTACTTTCTTGTCGATGATGAAAAAAAAAACACACACACACTACTATACTGAAGATGTCTATACTATATGTGTCCCATGCGTATAATAATGATAAATAAGAAATAATAAGAAATAATACAAGCACAACCCCGAGCACCGCCGGAGAAAAGGGGGTTTCGGTCACCTTGGCGATCTGTTTGAGCGCAAAAGCGGCGTGGCAGTAGCTGGGTCTGCGCGTGAGGTCCGGGTTACCGGAGCGCGTGTAGCTCGGGGGGGAAACTCCAAACCCGTCGGCCCCCGGCACTCTGGGAGCCGCGGCCATAGTCCAAGCGAGACGTCGACGGGGCGAACAAAACGAGAGCGCGGCGCCGCGGTAATCCGTGTGCGGGAGCGCGGAGAGCATCCGCCGCGCGCGGCTCCGGAGATCTCTGCGTGCTAGTGGTGTTCCGCTGAGCCGAGCTCCTCCAGCACCATGCCAACATCATGGGCTCGAATCCGGGTAGATCCTTCGGTCTTCATTCGGTCCGGGCGCGCTTTCCTTTCTTTTCTTTTTCCCTTTCCTTTCCTTCTTAATCACAAGAGACAAGAGACAGTGCGTCCTGAGCGGCTCTGTCCGGAGACTGTGTCCGCGCTCTCAGAGCACTTCAACATTTGGAGGAAGGCGATCCTGGAAAAAAAAGCGCTTTGGTTTTGATGGAGCTGCGCTCTGGTTCTCATTGGCCGAAGGAAGAGGCAAATTACTTTGCAAACATCGCCTATTATTAGCTGCTAAGCAACAGCTCGCCGGAGCGGAGAGAGAGAGAGAGAGAAAGAGAGAGAGGGAGAGAGAGAGACCACCCAGGCAGAGCCCTCCAAAAACCCCAGAGGCGGGAGGGGCGAGAGAGAGAGAGAGAGAGAGAGAGAGAGAGCTCTTTCAGTAATCCAGCACTGGGAGTTCAGGCGCAATCACACTATTGATAAGAAGAACTGAGTTTTATTGTCTCTTATATCACCAAACACTGTCACAAGTTACCTATTAAAGAATGAAATCACCACACAGACTAGTACTACCATCTGTTATATAATTACATACTACATTTATGAATAAAGTCATAAAGTCCCATTCACATTTTTTTTTCACCTCTTTATAACTTTGGAATAATTGACCCTGTTTCTGTGATTTGAATCTGAAATCCTTTTCAGCTCCAACACCTACATAGTAGAGGGGGGGCGGGG
>JAQMYJ010000001.1:27927488-27939220 GCA_030014305.1 Clarias laeviceps
GAGCGTAAATTAGGTTTCTTTTGTTTACATCTGAAAACTGGTCTGTCTTGTACTATATTTCTTTCTTTACTGGCATGCATATATTCTCCTGTAATGTTATTTATTATTATTATTTTTTTAAGCTATATATGGAAATACTGAATGATTTTGTAGAGAATTATGCAAGACATGATAAACATAGATAACAAAATTTGTACAGCATATAATATTGTGCCTAAGACTTTTGCATAGTACTGTATATATAAAAACAAAAAAGTGTGTGTGTGTGTGTGTGTGTGTGTGTGTGTGAGAGAGAGAGAGAAAGAGAGAAAGAGGAAGGGGGAGGTTTGGTAGTGATGAGAGATTACAAGGATTGGAGAATTAAACCGAGAGACCACCAAAGTAGCAGTGCTGAAATACCACTAATTACTGACACTGTGTTCCTCCTCACGGCGACCCCTCCCTCTCTCTCCTTTGCCCTCCACTCCTCTCATCCCTTGCTCCATAACCCCCCCACAAGCCTGAAACCCCCAGAGCTTTGTAAACAACCACTCCTCCATGCAAACAAAGAGACCAAAAATGCAAGTGCCTTCTTTAACGTTGCTAATCCCCTCTTACATTTTTTTTTTATCAATCTGAAAGAATTGCTATCTCTCTCTCTTTCTCTCTCTCTCTCTCCTGTCTTTCACCCACTGCTTTCATGTAAAGCTTTAATTCGGATGTAAGGGTCCCCGTGCTGGCACCAACCTCGCCTGCTTAAAGAGAAAAAACGCACAGGGGAAGGAGGGAAAAAAAAAAAAGAAAGAAAAGAAAAAAGAAAACCCTGTACAAGCTTTTTCCTTGGATTTGGACAAAAACGCACTTGTTTCACTTCCACTTTCTCGCAGAGCTCCATGTTATCTACTACGTTTTCAATGTCCTGAAAGCTCATCGTTTAACTAAATCAGCTTAAATCTGAACTGCTTTCACTAAAAGGAAATCTGCAATTCATTCGCTCCCTGGCGCGGGTCTTCAGCCGGCTCTATAGGACGTTTCGCAAGAACACGTCCTTTCGGTGCTTTTTTTTTTGTCGAGCAACCTGCGTGCCGATGCACTTGTCTCTCTGGCAATCATTACATCGACATTCATCACTTTTCTGGGTGCTCGGCTGCATCGCGCGGCCTGTTCAGGGTCAGCGAGCACCTTCAACAGTTTGACAACAGAAGTTTCTGTTTTTTCTCAAACAATAAAAACGCAGCAGACGAAGACTTCTCCCCCCCCATCTTCCTTCTTACTCGGAGCAGGACGGTCTGATCATGCTGAATGTCCTGTCCTCTGTCTCAACTTTCCAGCACCAGACTTGTGTCGAAATAGAAAAACAGAAACGCTTTGTCTCTGTACAGTAATCACTTAATCCTAAAACTGTACTACACCGGCTTTTCCTTAACACAGCGCTGAATGAAGCAAATGCCTTTAGCAGGTGTGATTTGGTATCAGTTAGCGAGCAGAGAAAATGAATAACTTGAAAATGAATAAGCACTGTGGGATGATTTGTAAGAAACTCAACAGTCACTTAAAACGTAATGCAAAGCACCAACCCTTCTTCAATAGTGACGCCGTTCATGATGATCGAGTTCGTTATCTTGACTTTCTCCTTGACTGTGGTGGACGCGCCGATAGTCGAGCGCTTGATGGATGTTTTGTCTGCTATCTGGCTCGATGCGCCGATGATGCTGTCACCTCCGACCTTTAGAGAGAAAGCACACCTCTTACTCCTGCTGCACATAACCTTCGAAATATTACAAAAATGTGCACAGTCCTCTAACGTAGACTATAAGTAATCCACATCTCACCTTCATCTAGCTGAACCATAAACCTGAAACATATACTCATTTGTGCATTTACAGTATGAGGGTCCGTCAAAAATGATCCGCACTCTGGATGTATTAATACTTCTGTCTCTTATCAGCGCTTTCTGTAGAAGGGCTCTGTCTCAACAGTCACCGCAGTGCTGGTGTGAACGTGTCATCAGTTCATTTGTAATTTGTAATGATTTGCATGAAAGAAGAATAGCGTGCAATGATTCGTTTTTTTTTTTTCTTTTTGTGGCCTGAGTGTGTATCTGGTGCTGGAACAACTCATGGAAGAGCATAAACAGGGGCGTTTGGAAATCTGCAAACAAAATTTGAACCGATACTCTAAGGAGGATGAAAGTTTGTTACAGAGACTCATTACTGGTGATGAGACACGGATTCATCACTACTGAGAGTCTGAGAGTAGACGGCAGAGTACGGAACGGAAACATTCTCAATCGGCGAACAAGAAAAAGTTCAAAAGTTGACCACCAGCTGGAAAATTTTCTGGGATTCTTAAGATTTTCAGGAAAAAGATTCAGAAATCAACAGTGCTCGCTACAGTGAGATGCTTATTGAAGCACTGAGGATTAAACTCGGAGGACGGCTATTCAAGGGCACGTGTGATCTTGCATGACAATGCACGTACGAACACTTCTGTCGGCACTCTTCAAAAACTTTTTTGATTAAAGCATCCTCCCTATAGTCCCCAACAGACTTTCACCTGTTTGGTCCCCTGAACCAACGATGAAGATTCACTTCTGATGGAGAATTGAGGACAGCGGTCCTTACGTGTCTCGCAGCTCAGCCTAAAACCTTTTTTAATGAAAGAATATGAAAGCTTGTTGACAGAGTGCGGATCATTTTTGACTCATCCTCATACTAGCGACTTTACCTGTACTAAAAACTAAGAGGAGTGAGATCGAGGTACTCACGAGACTTCTCTCAGAAACTACAGCAGACGGGTGAACTGGAGGCTCTTCAACCAGTTTGGGAGCCTGAGGAGGAGGAAAAAAAAAAAAAAGAAAAAAATCAGTAGAAAATCAAACAAGGCACACATTCAGATGATAAATATTTTGAAATTCAGAAAGCACAGCTGTGTTTTCCTGGATATTTCAAAACAGTCATTTTTCCCTATCCATTTGTTAGGAGAGTACCAGACGGTCCACATGATTACATGTAGCTTGGTCATGTGTCTGATGTTAAGTATGAAGTTATGACGTATAAACAACACTGCTGTGATAAACGTGTAATTGTAACACTCACGACGCGATTGGCCTCCACGTACGCGGCCAGCGTGTTGACACGGTAACACAAACCGTCCTCCATGACGTGTACGTAGCAGCGGAGCTTTCCGCCGTGGTACGCCTCGCTCATGTCGCCGCGATGATCGTTCCAGCAGGAGCGGTCGCGTGCGAGCTCCAGGAGCCCGTCATCTTTCGAGGTGCTCAAGATCTCTGTTGATCAGCATTGTGTGTGTTAGTGATTTTTATTATTTTTATTTATTTTTTTCCTTTTAGGGTTCAGTCAGGACTAAAACTGCATTAAGTTATAATAAGGTCATGTTACATGACCAAGAAATCACCTTATGTGTTAATAAACTTAACTATTACAGAAATCAAAAAATAATAATAATAATAATTTTTAAAAAAAATGCTTCGAGGGAAAAACGGTAAATCGATCAAATTTCAAGCGGAATCCTCTGTACACAGCGCACTGCAACTCTGATCTTCTTAAACAGACAAAATAAACTGTTATTTAGAGATTTCCATCTTATACAGAGCTACAGAAGTCACGTCTTCCTTGTGTGATTAGCTGTTTTGCTTTCTTTCTCGAGAAACATTATTTGAACTTTTAGAATTGTGCCCACAAAGTCTGGACAATATTGTACTAAATGTCTTCTCAATAAACACTACATCCTTACACACTTATGCAAATTGTGCGTATACATTTCCTCCTGTACATTTGATTAGTCTCTACTCTTGCACTTTTTTTGTACCCGTTTTAACTTTACTTTTGTTCTCGGTCTAATTTGTGTCACCGTGTTATTCAATGCTGATGTAGAACTGCAGTTTCCTTTAGCATGTATAAAGATCAATCTTATCTTAAAAAGTAATATGAGGAAGCGACAAGCATTTGCCACAGTGTCCTGCAGCATCTTTAGCAGTATGATGCTATAATTCCCTTGGCAACCATGTGACGTTTTCATCTTCTCACTTCTCAGATGTCATGTTCTTGGTGATGTTGGTGTGGTTTCCCAATTCATCTACTAGTTAATCCGTTCCATGGTGCATCAAATATTTTTGGAAATTCTTCTCTACCCATGTCCTGACATTGACCATCCAACAGTGTGATTCTGTACATGCTTTTTGCATTCTTTGCTAACTATGCCATCAACTAGTTGGATGAAACCAAGTAGCACTGATCGTTATTCGGGATTAACCACAATCTGGAACATGAATTTCATCAAGCGGCAGAAATTCACCTAGGGATGCGTTTGCATCTTTTTTCCTCTGGTTTTGTTCTGTATGCTTGTCGTCCGTCTGGAGGTTTAAGACTTTAGCGAACTGCTTATGCACCAGATACGGCACAAGTTCCCCCCGCAGTGAAGAGATGGACCTGGGGCAGAAGAAATTCATCTTAGAAATCAGAAAGTTAGACACAGCTTCTGCATTTTACCAGCTATATACACAGATATATACACACTACCACCCAAATATTTTGGAATCACTTTCTAAATCCATGATCGTTCCTGATTTTATTTCTTTCCACGCTGTAAAGCAATGCTGAAGACATCCAAAATATGCAATAATCTCCTTTGAACAGATGATATTAAGATGTTTCTTCTACTCATGATCTGTAAAGCCTTTATAACGGCTCTAATCTGAGGCGCTGTTTTATTAATTGGTGATTTCTGAGGCTGGTAACTCTAAATGAACTCTGCAGTTTTGGTTTTTTGGTCTTGCCCTCCTGGGATGGTCTTCATGAGAAACAGTTTCATTATGGTGCTTGATGGGTTTTGCAAATACACTCGACAATACTGTTCTTGCAAGAACTATTCCAGAAAGGCTGACCTCTGTGTCTTAAAATAACAACTGATTGTTGTGGTGGTTGTTGTTACATAATTACCTAATTATATATGTGTTATTTCATAGTTTTGAAATCCCCAGTATTGTTGTAGAATGTAGAAAATAAATCACTAAATAAATAAAAATAAATCTGCCCCAAAGAAGTGATCCCAAACTTTTGAGTGGTAAAGATAATATGAGAATAATATAATACTATTAATATCATATTAATATAATATACATCATACAATTCTTCTGAAGTGTGTATACATTTTTTTGGCTGACTCTGTACACACACACACACACATTATATATATATATATATATATATGAAACAAATCAAATAGTTATTTCATGATTGCAGCGAGAAAGGTCTTAGATCTATATCCTGCTTTCACATTCATCATATCAATGCGCTGCTTCAGGTCTGAATAGAGGACGACTATTTAAGGAATCTTTTCTTCATTCCTATAAAGGTTCAAACAAAAGCACAATGGGGGGACAGAAAAGGACTACTATGTCACCACAGTGTGGATTCTAGTTCATGGGCATCTCGCAGGTTTAAAGGGATCAGGATGAAGCACGGTTTGTAAAAAGCACCCTATGTAAGCCGGAGCCTGAGTTTCAGTGGGACCCTAACCATCGCTCCTCCTCAGGCTCCCCACTCTAACCCTCACGCTTTGGATCCTTTTTTTTCGGGCCAAGATTAGCATTTCCATCTGAATGCCGTGAGAGAAACAACAGTTACTCTGTCCATTTCGCTCCGTCGCTACTCTGTGCCTCAGCAGCCTCAAGAGTGAAAGAGAGTGAGAGAAATGGAAGAAGCAAAAGAGAGAGGGAAATGGTACCAAACAAAGCAAAAGAGAGGGAGGCTACAAAATGTCAGCCTGGTTTAATGAGAGAAAAGGAGAGCAGGAGGAAACCAGGATGGATGATGAAGGAAGATTATTTGAAATGATATTTATATCAGGGGTGAATTACACCTTACAAGTGGAAGGAGTTTGGAAAAGTCTTGCCAAGGTGAAGGGAGGGCCGAAGGAGAGGAAGAACACGAAGAAAGATGTTTCATTATTTCATTCAAACTGTGTGAAATAAAAATAAAGTTCCCATTTCTTACTCTTTGTTAGATTCTAAAAGCTCTCAGGTGTTGTAAATGTGCTTACCACCACCAGCACCACTTCACAGGAACCATCAACTAGCTCAGGGACAGACAACACACACACACGGCTCACAGAAAGACGAAAGTGAGTCAACGCTTGTTTGAGAATGCTGTGAAATTAAGTTGTGCAGTCTAATGATATAGTCACGTTTTCACACGCATTCCTTCTTACTTACTTTGTAATAACCATTAAGAGAGACGGAGGAGTCGAGTAAACAAGCCAAAAGAGGCGTGAAAGGTCATAATTCATGGTGGGGGAAATTCCCCAGACTTACTTGTTGTCGACTAGAAAGTCAACCACGGATCTCTTAAAGCAGTACAGGTGGGCGTCCAGGAGGCCTGTCCTGATGTGCATCCTGGGATGTCTGAGAGAAAGAGACAGACAGACAGAGTGGGCGAGAAGAGAATGAGACTCGAGTGCAGAAAAAAAACAAGTGTGCAAATAAACCATAAAGATCCAAATCTTTACGAATCTGGGAGGCCATGTCGGTGTTAAAACGTCACACTTGGGTCTCGTGCGGTAGACTTTAGCAGAAACATTTGGCTGGCACCGTCTCCCTCCCAGCTTGGGTCGGATACAGTATAATTAGACTGCAGAACTTGTCTTTACGCTGCACATGGCCTTTCATTTTCCTTTCGCTTCCACTCTTAATTGGTCTCTTTGAGGTAGCGTATGAGGGTACAGGCTTAACAGGCCCCAAAAATAAAGGCAACAGAAGGGGAGGGGAATAGGGGGGGGGGTATGGGGGACTGGGAGGTGACATAAAAGGAGTGCTGTTGCATCTGTGTATTGTCCCTGAACACTACACAAACGTCCCTCGATGCTTAAAAACTCAGCCCTGCACCAAGCCCCGTGTAAAGAATCAGTCCGGGCTGACTTCATGCTGCTGCGTGCTCACGCAGACCCCCCCCAGACGTTTTAAAAGTCTGCTGCTGTGATGACGACTTTCCTGGAGGGTTTAGAGGCCAGGATCGAGGGCGCAACAAAATGTCCGCCAGTAAGATATGGTGCGTCGTGATGACGGCTGACTCAGACCAGAGGAAGAACGCAAATTACATCACAAGAAAGTCAGCTCCTGAAGTTGCAGGTCAATTGTTGAAAAAAAGTCATGTTTTTTTAAAATGATGGTAATACAATCATTATTAAACTGTCTACAAGAATTAATTTACCGTAACTGCAAAATAAAAGTCTTTTGAATGAGAGGTGAAATCATGACTATCATTCACTGCTATTAAAATCTTTACAAGACGTGATTACAACTCCATGTACATGATTTTTTTTTTTATCTTCTTCTTGTTGCTGTGCTGGTCTTTAGTGACCCAAAAAATTCTCCCTCTATCTCTCGCTACTGACAAAACTATTATTTCTACAGCTAACGATTAAACACAAATGAACTGCTGTTTGGCTTTCGAACACACAGGAGTAACACAATGTGCATTACACCTACATTTGCTTATTGAAAACTAAAAAAAAATAAAAATAAACTTGGAGTTAGGGGGTCGTCCTTTTCCACCTTCCACAAGATACTGGAGCGTGGCTGTGGGAATTTGTATGCATTCAGCCACAAGGACATTAGTGAGGTCAGGCGCTGATGTTGGGAGGTAAGGAGGACTGGGACGCAGCTCTGCTGTTCATCCCAAAGACGTTCACAGGGGTTGAGGTCTTTAATTATGGATTAAATAGTTAAAGTAGGTGTATTTATTGATTTAACATTTAAACAAATGTCAAATAATACACCTTGAATGTGTTTTCAGTTTAACATTAAATTATGCATTGCATAATTTAATTGCATCATCAGCTGACTTCATTTTACATACATACATCATACGTACATCTTAATTTTACTGACTTCATAACATAACAGTGTTTAACCTAGACCTGACCGACTCCAGATTATAACACTGCCTCACTATATCGGTTTACATGATCAGTGCATCGCTTCATGAGCTTCCTTTCTTACCCTTAAGCAGCCATCGCTCTGGAATAGAGTCAATCAGGCTCATCAGACCACATGGCCTTTTTCCATTGCCCCAAAGTCGGACCTTTATGCTCTCTAGCAAACCAAAGCCTTTTATTATTATTATTATCATCATCTTCATTAACAAACTGTTCACTCCCAATCCTGTGAGATCTCGATGCATTATGCATGTGGAAATGCTCTTATTTTCACCATTATTCTATAAAATTTTTCTGACCATATTTCTTCAACAAGGCTAATGGTTCAGCATGGTTTCTTTCCCGGTTTCAATAATGCATTGTACAGTTCTTAATTTAATACCAATCATTTCATTTTAATTTTAATTGTTTTAAAATTACACTTTTGTTTTTGGCATTACAATGCATTTCATTTTCTTTCATGAGACATGTTAGAGAACATGAAGGCTTAAAAAAAAATAAAAATAAAATAATAATAATAATAATGTAACATTACTTATGTAACATGTAGTGTTTTTTTTTTTCCTATAACGCTTTAACAATAAGTTGTCAAATGTTTAAAACAACAGTTCAACACACTCATCTGCTTTGCTTTCATATACAGTAACTTTAATAAAAATAAATGCATTTAAAGTTAATAGTGACAGACACATGTATTTAAATTTGGACACAAATGGCGTTCCATAGTTTGAGTAATTCCAGCCCAGAGCAAAAATTTCACCTGGACATATTGTGGTGACGACAAACTGTCAGATAGTGTTGAGTGATTTAATGATGCGCTTCATTCAAGTTGATATTGCACAAGAAAACTGGACTTGAATCCAGATTCAGAACTACACACAACAACTGTTGTACTCCAACTGTTGAGTAAGTGCCAGGAAGTTATCAAACACGCCGTGTGGGAGCTTTTTGAATAATACAAGCATGATCGGGATCTTGGCCAAGACGACAGAAATCCGAAAAATGAAATTTGAAAAACGAGCAGGAATCAGGTGAATGTGGAGAAGTTTCTCTGACGCAAATGTGAATGCGTCTGATGTGTGTGTGTGTGTGTGTGTGTTAATGTGTGCTGCATCGTCCTCCTCTCAGAATGGCATGTATGGAGGGAGAGAGAGAGAGAGTGTACAAAAAGCATCTCCAAACTTATCATAACAACCAGCGTCACAAACACGCTCTATGTTTTCACTGCGAACTGGAAAAGACATGCGCACACATAAATCAGTGTGTGTGTGTGTGTTCTTTGTCTAAGATGGAAGATGCAGAAGTGGTACACTATGATAACACAGAATAGCTGAATTAGTTAGTAGGGAGGAGGCACTGTGAAAAGCAGTGATAAATGTGTGTGTGTGTGTGTGTCCATGACCACATCTGGTCCCAGTGTGCACAGCTCCCACGCGTGCTAACTTGGTGTCATTTATGTACGGTGGAGATTTCGCAGAGCCAGAGGAAGGAATTAAAAAAGCACAACCCTGATTTATGCCAAGCTTCCAGCGTGTGGCAAAGATGGCGCAGCACCTGGGGGCCGGTGCAGAGGCAGCGAGCAAGAGGAGCGTAACAACACGGGAAAATTAGTTGTGTGAGAGTGCGAAAGCTGAAAGGAGAAAAACAACAGGCAAGCAGGAGCGGTCAGATAGACTCGTATGGAAAAACAGGTGCAATTTAGTGTGTAGTAGATAAATAATGAAGAAAGTCATTACTGTCAACATTCGTACTGATAAAAACGGTAAAGGAACTTAAAAGTGTCTCGACATCCAATTATGCACATGCTCTGCCTATTCAGTCTGCATATTACCTGTGCGCTGAGTGTTTTCAAGGATCAGGCGCTGAATGTTCACAGGAACGACTGCAGTGGGCCCCGAACCACATCTCAGCCGGGATCATCATTCAAGTTTACACCGTTCACATGTCTTACTGTCTCAACACTGCACCAATACATGACATTTTCGTCGTGATGTGATTTCATCACAAGTCCCAGTTTGACTCGAACGGCCTTCGTGTAAACAGAACACTTCATTACATCATCATTATTATTATTTAGAAAGTTCAATTAAAACAACCTGATCGCCTTGTAACCATTTAGAAAGAAAATGTCAATAAAAGTATTTCTGGTACGAACTGTAACACGAGAACTAGATGTGAAAACAGCTTAAACACAAAGGCCTGTGCTTCAAGCATAAATGCGTGTGTTATTGATAAAACATGGACGTTTCTAATATCTCAGAAGCTTTGAACGCCGGGCAAATACAGTGTGTTTGGTGGGAAGAGACAGTCTAAACCATTTAGGGGAATATGGACTGAGGACGACCCCTGCTGAAGTGGAAATCTAAATTACAGCGCCGTGTTCTTCTAACAGTTTTACAGTAACTGATAGTGAGGAGTTTGGCGCGCTCCTGCTCTGGAGGTGTTTGTAATAGTTCAGGCCAGTGACTCATTCCTCTGCAGCCCCTGCGTTTCCTCTCCGCTCTGTCCAGATGCGACACAAGTGGCAGGAAAAGCCCCGGAGCTGGCAGCTGACTCGCGCTAATGGCTTTAACGGCTTTCTGGGCAGCTTGGTGGCGTGATGAGCTCACGAGTGTCACCGAGCAGAGACAGCGCCCACTGTCTGTGTCAACATACGAGTCGCCTGGATCCACATGGTAGCGTGGTTAGAAAGAAGAACTCACGAGGGACTGGTCTGAAGATCATTAAAAAAAAAACGTTTGCTCATGGAGAAAAAGAGAGAGCACGAAAGAGCACAACCTTATTTCTCACCTGTCATCAATTTGCGGCGAGAAAAAAAAAAAAGGAAAGCAAAGTTAGGGTGTAGACGAGAGGAATGTGTAAGACATTCTCGAGCTGTAAAATCAATTCAGGGGTCAATTAACAGCACATGTGCGGCGCGTTGTAGGCTCTCAGCACGTGCAAAGACCGTCTGCACAAGTCTAAGTGTATAAGATGATAACTGCATAACCGATTAACACAGGTGTAGTTATATGTCACATATCCTGACAGCACTTTGGTCGGAGTGGTTTCTACTACTACATTTGGCACGAGACACTCAGCATGGGATCGGTCCTCGACATACTGTATGGAGAGAAAAAAAAATACTCCGTCTGGGTTCGCAGGGACAGAGTGATGTATGTACAGGCCTCAGACAGCGCTTGCACAAACACTACGTAAGCCAGTGTTTGACTCTCACAGACGTCTCTCAGACGTCTTCACTCACAACGTAAAAAAAAAAAAAATAAATCCACGTTTTAGCACCGACACTGATTTTCACCTCTCGGTATTAATCAGTGCCAAATATGTTATAGTTACGGTAATTACACTAACAAAGAGAGTAGTATAAGCGTAGGGTCACTCTGCACAAGACTCAAGATTATTATTAACAGCCAACATCAGGAAATGAATCTAATTATCAATGAGACTTCAGCTGGGTTTTCCACTCACTCACTCACACACACCCTAAATTCCTCTTAATACACAAGTTTTTTTTTTTGTTTTTTTTTAAAAGGTCACTGACACCTTGCACATAATATACAGTACTGTGCAAAAGTCTTAGGCACCATATTATATGCTGTACCAATTTATAGGTTATATATGTTTATCATGTCTGCATAATTATGTACAAAATCATTCAGTATTTCCATATATAACTTAAAAATTAATTTATAAACAAATAACATTACAGGAGAATATATGCATGGCTGTAAAGAAAGAAATATAGTACAAGACAGAGCAGTTTTCAGATGTAAACAAAAAAGACCTAATTTACGCTT
>JAQMYJ010000001.1:27939342-27959864 GCA_030014305.1 Clarias laeviceps
TTAAGCAATGAGTTTTCACTCCAAATATTGACTGTTTATTTTATTGCTCTTTATAGAAGTTTCTTTTATGCAGAAATATTTTCAAAGGCATCTTTTGCTTACGCCATATTTTTGTATGTGCCCAAAACTTTTGCACAGAACTATAAGTAAAACAGCTGTTAGGTTTTACTGAGCTTGTTGCAGAATTTGAGTTTCTTCTGGTAACTTTGTCACACTCGCTTAAGCAAATGCCAGGAGTGTACATTAGGTTTTTATTTTTATAAATATATAACTAAGACTTTAGCACAGTATTGAACATCTGCACTGCTTTCGGGTGTGTGTGAGGAATAAAATTTGCATTTGATGCACAATCAATCACGCTAGAGGTGTTGGCGCAAAATGAATGAATTTGTTGTGTTATTTTGAGTAAATATTCATTTGCTTTCATTAATACACCCTGGATGAGAGACAACTGCAAATGCATTCTTTGGGGAGGATTCGTCTTCTGGAGTGTCTGTTAAAGCAGAGGAACTATAATAACCAAGGGGGTACGTTCACATTACAAGCCACATTCCTACTTTTTGGTCAGATCGAATTTGCATGTCATGACGGTTCACATTCATAACGATAAGTTATTTCTATCCGACTCTAATGTGGACGTGTCTGGCACATCGATACTTCTTCGCTCGCACCATCTCAGTTTAAACGTCATATGTGTGTGTGTGCGACCACTCGTTCATTTCAAACACTGTCATGTGACTTGAGCAAAATTACTGGATGCTTGGAGTTTTGCTCTGGAGGACGGAAAGCAGTCAGTCGGTGGTATGTGTTAAGATCAAGAAGAAGGAAGCCAGACGCCTCGCTTTAGCAGTTATTGCTAGCACTGCTATAAAATACCTGCGCTGACAATGACGTCAGTGCGCTATGCATGCGTAGAGGAAATACGCGAGATGCCTGTTCTCATTCAAGTCACAGGACTGCGTATTTGATTTGATCTGTAAAACATTAAGATTTGTGCGTTCAGACAACCCTAAAAAAATTTTTATTGAATAAAAAAAAAAAAATCAGATCCGTGTCACATTAGGGTAAAAACAAAAACAAAAAGGAAGTGAATTACGACTTACAACAGGCTGGTAATGTGGAAATAGCCTTTTTCAGTCAGAAATCTGTCTACAAAGGTGATGGTAGGACCCCCTTAATACTGCGTTTTGTACTTCACACAATTTGGCTCTAAGCCACCTTGTTTTTCCGCTACCAGAGTAGGTGTGGTGTTTACCCCAACAATGGTGGCATTGAGGGGGACGTGTACAACTACAGGTATAACGTCCATTGATTTCAGGACAATGAGGGCGGAAAAACCGAGGGCGAAGTGATGGGGTACAAACCCAGCACGTTTAAATCACTCAGAGAATGCAGAACACTGATCAGAGCTCGTCGCCTACCAAATTCACTCCTACGTCTTCGTTACTGACACCACGCTAACTTTAAGTCCTACCTTAAGTTCTCTCTTTTAAGGCGGATCTTGTCTCGGCCCCTGTTTTCACTACCTGGTTTACAGGCGAGTCAAAACTGACTCCGTCTCCATTCCTTTCATTACAGAAAGCTGAAGCACAATGACGGCGTCATCATCCCGCCTTTAACCCGCTGTGTGAATAGGGCTTAAGAGTGGATTATTCACAAGCTCCAAGCACAGGTGTTAACTAAGCCCTGTGCCAGTTTGTAAGACCCTTAGCATCACATGGAGAAAACTAACTACCCCATATGGTCTACTTAAAGACAGATGTGATGACCAAGGACCGCTTAGAAAACATGAAGATGGTTTTGGACAGCATTTACCCAAACTTTCATGTTCGTTATGGCTTGTGACTGCAATTATTTGAATAGTTCTAGGACTGTACAATTTTGTTTCCATCAGTGAACAGTGGGTAACCTCAACGAAGCCCTGTGCCAGTTTGTAAGACCCTGAAGCAGACATCATGTGAGCTCAAGTATATTTCCTGTTTTACTTTTGCACTTTGGACCAGAGAGTACACTGTTATAGAGGGGATTTAGGAACAGTTGCGCTGTCTGGTTTCAACCAAACGCAAATGAGGATGAGTTCCCTTTGGAGTCTGGTTCCTCTCAAGGTTTCTTCCTCATGTCATCTCAGGGAGTTTTTCCCTTTCCACTGACACCTCTGGTTTGCACATTAGCGACACATGGACAGTGTTATAAAAGTATTATTATTATTATTATTATTATTATTATTATTTACACTTATTAAATTTACTTCCAGATTTGTATTTCTGCAAAGCTGCTTTTTATATCTTACAAGAAATAGTTTCTCCAAAAGGACGGTAGTTTTCATTACAACTTTCCATTTTACCTTGATATTGATAGTAAAGTCCAATCCAGAGTGAACAAATTCTACACGAGAAGATGTGGTAATGCGTTTATTACCTTACAGTATTTCTTTAGGGGTTTATTCAAGTCTAAATCCATCATGTCACTTCTTTCTTTCCTTTTTAAAGGACCTAAACTTTTCCAACATCTGGAAAGATTATGCTGTATTTCATCTTCTATTAAATGACTAGTAGAAATAACCCCCAAGTAATATACAGCCTACTGTGTTCAAACTGACATGTTAGTAAAGATTCCATGGGGAAAAGTGGTCCAGCACTTTCTTTTTATCGTAAAGACACTCCAAGAAGTGTTTTTTTTGTTTGTTTTTTGGCTCAGGCTGAAATCAAATTGAAACCTTAACTTAATACTAATAAAACGTAAAAGACATTTAAAATGACATGTCGGAGAAGTGACAAATCCAAAAGTCATACGACCTACTTTTTTTTTTTCTTTTTCCCCCCCCCGAGAACTTCGCCTGCCACATGCTTCAGAACGAGCGCTTATAAAAATGGTCAAATGACCGTTTAAAATGCGGTTTATGTAGCATGCATGTTTTTTTTTTTCTCTTTAGTATGACAGCTGTGTCTCCTCACATCTCAATTTATTTATGAGAAGATCTGGTATCGTTGGTGTCCACAATTCTCAGCCCATCCTATTAAAATTGAATAACTGACTTATAACAAATGACTAAATAACCATTGTAAGTTTTTTTTCCTTCCTTAAAGCTACATGAGCCATGAAATTTATTATCTTGGTCAAAACAAAACATGCAACTATTTCTTCAATAACGCATTTTATAACATGCAATAAGATATTTTGTGCATACGATGTGATGGAGGGAAGAAAAAAAAAAATCAACGCTCTTGTGCTTTAATTCAAAGCTCAGCCCAAACATCAGTGCAGAAAAGTATGTGACTTATTACCAGCTGATGACAAAGCTAGAAAGCCTGGCTTTTTCTCTTGGCGAGTCGTCAAGCTCATCAAATGGCACTTGGGTTTATCATGTAGTGAACCAAGGAATCTGTTAATAAGATATCTGATAATCAGATTATCTTAATTCATGGCTAAGATGGATCACACAATGTACAACTATTTATTAAGCGCAAGGAACCTGCACTGTACTACGCATACAATCCCTAATGCAAAAAAGAGAGAGCGAGAGAGAGAAAAGTATCCATTCTGTGAGTTTCCATCCCAAAACCTCGAAGCAGAATAGCTTGCCCAAAACCCAAGAAAGCGCTTTGTAAATCAAATATTCACATGTTCATTAGATGAGTAGGCTTTCCTTTTTAGAAAAGTCCAAATCGTCAGCGCTCCTTCAAACCCACAGACGGAACGCTTGCTCAAAGAAAAGAGAGAAGAAAAGGAGAGAAAGACTTTAGAGTGGGCCAAGGAGGGAGGGACGGTGGAAAAGTGGGGCCCGATGAGGCCCGCTTAACAGGCAGCTCTTGTGAAGGGCCAGCAGCCGAGGAGGCCTCTTGTTTTTATTAGCCGTCCCACACAAACACAGGGTCAGAGTCCTGCGAGGACCAGTTTTGTTCCACACCCCCACCTCAAACTACAGCTCCTGTGCAAGAAGAAGAAGAAAAAAAAAAAGCTGATCCGCTTTGACTGCTTATCGGTGTTCCCGGTACTGTAGGTGGTATAATTCTCACCACACTCATCAGCGGAGCTTTTAGCACGGCTGAAAAGCAACAGGCGACACTCTCCCCTGCTGGTGAAACCGGCATGGAAACGCTCACGCTGCCAACCTGCGCTCAGCTGGAGGATTTAGTACAGCATGCAGGACGACAATAAGAGATCAGTCAGGCCAAAGGAAGCGCACATGTTCGCATTTTGCCCCAAATCATGTACAAAGAACAATTCAGGGCTGCTGAGCGTGTTGTCAAACGTGTATGTTTCATGTGCTTTTCTAAAACAAACAAGAAACCAAGATAGTACAAATGGAAATCTCAAAATTAACAGCAAAATCAATTAAACAAAAAATTAAAAGAAAACAGGATGTTGCAGGAAAGTATTGAACAACAGGGTTGTACGATCGATGCAGATGTACACGAAGAAGACAAAAATACAAAAAGCTGACTACAAAAAGTATCTGGAGAATCCTTCCAAATACTTTTTTAAATCAACACTTCATAAAGAAATTCAACCATGTTAATACTAATTAGACACAATTTTATTCTGTGCATGTTTATTCTGTATACAAGTCCCTGTGTCAATTGTCACTATGGAAACGAAAATGTTTTACAGTGAATGCACTAATAAAAAAAAAAATTAATAAAAAAAAAAAAAAAAAAAAAACTCAGAGCTGTGCGGTTCTGTACAATTTCAGGTGTGACTACCAGAAAGGTAAACTAGATGTGATTATCTGCTTCTTACCGCATGCTTTAAAATGTTTTAATCCTTGTACCGAAGTTAAAAACTTCCACAATTTAAAATGTATTAATAAAGACACATCACACATTTGAATCATTTGAAGAATTCCAGTGAATGTTATGGAACGTCTACAAGACGTGTTCCCACTTTCGTGAATTTTCGGCGAATCCCTAATACAGAACCGCGCACCTGACGTGCTCTGACGTTCTCATCTATAGCGTACCTACAAAGTTCTAAGGCAGATTTAGGGTGAAATGCTTTGTGACAATGACCATTCAATTGAATTTAACTGAATTTAATATGGTAAGGCCATAGATTAAGTCACAAATAGGTCGGAGATGCGCTGAGGGTCTACAGATCACACCAGAGAGAACAACGAGAATTGATCACACACAATTCTTCAAGCCGGTTTCCATATCATGATAACACTGATAACATTCTGACGTCATTAGCTATGGTGCAGCTGAGAGGTGATGCAGAGTAAAAAAATATATATAATAAACATCCATGCTGGAAAAACTACTCTGGACTCATTGTGATTTGAATGTAGGAACCTGGCATTTGTTCCTGTTATCACTTAAACCTTATGGACAAGATAAACATATTTAGGCTGCGTTCTAATTGGCTTGAAGTTACCTGCGAAGTGGACAGTGCACAGGGGTTCCAGCCATGTTAAGAACAATTCCAAACCAAAGGGAACAAAAACTGCTCAGTTCTAAGGGAACTGTGAAGGGTGTAGGGAACAAGTGAACAGTGGGTCTTCACTTAGCCATAGGTACTTTCCACATGAAACATTTCCTATAAGTCACTGCGCCTCGTTGTATACAACACGGAAAAAAGATGGGGGTTCAAAAACGGATTTTTATATCTATTAACATTATTATTACGGACGCCATCATATTAATATGACAGAATTTTTGTTAATTTAATCAATAAATCCTTACTATTACATACGCTAGTAATCTGTCTAATAATAATTATCAGTTAATTGTACGTTTTGTAAATCAAATTAATTATGTACGAATTATACAAATTTCAATCGTACATGTTTTATAATGATATTGGTTTTTGTTTCATTAAATATTTTGGTAGTGTGAAATTTCCACAGCAGTGATTATGTTACCAAGTAAACGCATAGAGGAAGTGACGTCTGCGCTGGTGACGTTGCAGGGTGTTTCAAAGGGTGAAATTTAGTCGAGGGAAGTTCCCTTAACCTAGCATTCCCTGCACAGGGAGCAGGGAGTAGGAAGCACACTGTGAAATGGAACGCAGCCTCATTTTTCACCACCGCTTTACCTCGGACACGAGACTCCTTATAAACTGGTACAAAACGTAAACGGCTCTATTCTGAAAGTTTCCCCAAAGTAACACTTATCCTCATTCCTTTGTTAAATCACAAAATTTTAAGCATGGATTATGTTGAACGGCCACCATACAAGTCGCTGTGAAGGAGGTGTTACTATAGGGACCGGCATCGGAACGTTTTATCCCGACCCTGATGGTTTTCTAATAAATGAGAATAATTAATATAGCGGTAATCTAGTGCTTTTACTGTTGAGGTGGTCGTAACTATACACGTCAATCAACGCCATGGTTTAACGTGTATAGACAGAGTGTGTGGAAGAAACAGAAACGATGGTAATGCACCTTCAAGCTCAACACAGAATGACTTTTTTTTTTTATTCAAAAAAAGTAGAGGAGTATCAAAAATGAATGGACAGATCAATGCATGTTTATTCTTCCTGTGTGAAGTTGAAAACTAGTTTGTCTCATATTTTCCGTAACCGTGGTACTAAGAAAAAGCAGTAATGTGAAGCCACTATGAGATTAAGTCACTATGAGATAATGTTGCGGCCATATAAGTTTTCCACATGTTTAACATAATTACTAAAAATTTACAATAACTATTATTGAAATGCTTTGGAAATGTAAAATTTCCTTTCTTTTTTATAGACTTGCCAATGACAGCGTATATAGAGATCTGGACCCGTATTCACAAAGCTTCTTAAGCCTAAAAGTTGCTCCTAGTGACGAAATTCTAAGAAAACTCTTAGAAATATGACATTTTCTTAGAATTTCCCCTTACATTTAGGACTAAATCTTAGTAAAGATAAAAATGATTCATGAAACATCTTAGCACTAAAAACAGCTCCTAAGGTAAAGATTGTTAAGAGTAGAGAGGAGGACTTTTAAGAGGCTTAAGAGTTTCTATGGCAGAGGATAAAATGGCGTAAAGAAGAAATATTCTCCTAACACTGAACATAAAGCAGAGAGTCAACACTGCTCTTCTGTCCAATTTGGTTTTCTTGTTCTTTTACTTCCTTCCATCTCTCTTGGATTGTTGGCTACATACCATGCAAAAGTGCAACTTAAATAGTCTGTCCTGCAATCATGTAAACTGGTAAAACCTGAGCCATTTTTCTCCCATCAATCTGAAAAGTAATAAAATCAGTATGATAATAAATGTAAGAACTTTAATATAGTAACTACTGTGTGGAAATTGGTTACTTCAAAAGTAGATACATTTTCAACATTTGGCTGTTTTAATTAACTGTAAAATATTTAGCCTATAACAGAAACTTTGCATAAAGTAACCTGTAGTCATGATTATACAATTTCTTCATATACAAACATTATGATTTCACTGTCGATTCTATTATCATATGTTCTGTTTTCACAAAGAGCGCATTTCAAGACCTTTACAGATTTTTTTAACAACCAATCACAGTCCTTGTATTGCTGCGTCATCCCTAGCAACAGGGTTTTCGAAATCACTTTTAGTCTAGGACTCCCAGCTAGGACTTTTTAAGCTAAGATAGGAGCTCTCTGAGAGAATTCTAAGAAGCTTTGTGAATACGGGCCCTGAATCCTAACACGTGTGATGCTTACATGAGGGAAAAAAATAAATAAAAATCAAGCACCGAAAACACCACCGGTACAATACGTACTTGCGCATGATGGCCTTCCTGATGACGAGCCCTTCGTCCAGGTCCGCTTCGTTAGCCATGAAGAGGAGCCGCTTCCCCGTCTCATCCACTCCCACAAAGTCCCGCTGCTCTCCTGATGCAACACAACACCACGTGCTCGCTCAGTATACATCATCGTGTGGTGTTTTTCATACGTTTCGTTTTTCATGCATGTAATCACATGTGCACAGTGTAACAGTGCAACATTGTTCAGCATCTACATGACACAAGATTTGTGATCGGAGCAGCTCAGCGAGGAGAATAAACCTGTAACATCTCAACACAGTGAGTGTTTTAGTCAATAAACTTTAAAAAGGTGGCAAAAATATCAAACAGTTTTGAGTTAAACACTGAGTGATGTTTGCTGACAGACTACAGGAACATGGAATCTGCTTCAGTTCTTTCTGAGAAAGTTGGTGGGTTCTGGCTGCGTTTGTGCGTGACAAAATAATTGTAAAAGTCTGGATTAAGAAAATTTCATCCAACTGCAGAATAACAAAGTATGAAAATCCTAAAGTTTAAATGACTGTGTAAAGCAAATTCTTTCACAGCGCAGTCTCCTCCAAACCTCCCACCGTCTAATCCGAATATATCCGAAAGTGAGGACACGATGGAGTGAAAAACTGATCACTACTAAGAAATTATTATTTTTAAATAACATACGACTCCCTTCCACAAAAAAAAAACAAAAAAAAACACTAGCTACATTTAGCTTGTACAGCACATCACGAGGAACAGTACCTGCTTTCTTTTTTCCCTTCTGCCCCGGGACGGTCTCTGTGAATTCATGCACTTTGCTCATGAGCATGGAAAGCGTGGCATTGTGGGCTCGGAAAAGATCCACCACCTCATGCAGCGCCACGTCCGTGATCAGGTCACAGCTCACCACCAGGATGTCCGTCTGAAAGCAAACAGCAGCAACGTGTGAGTGCGTTGTAGAAGATTATAAGGGATGTTCAGCTCCAGCGAGTTTAAAAACAGTCCTGGATTAAACGCAACAGGTACACAGGTAGAGGAAAAAGCAACCGGTATGTCCTTTAGTCTTCCTGGTCAATAAATGTGTAATATTCCCATGATGAAATACTTCTTTCTGATCTATTACTGCTGATGGGGTTAGCCATCATGCTAAGCGACTAAAAAATGATCTTCCTGATTTAATATTACCTGCAGTAGTATTATCATCTCTGCCAACACATTAGCTCTAACTGGAATCTAGCTCTAATTATCGATCGAGTGTTAGTGATAGGAAAAACTTCCACAGGGATGGAGCAGGGAACACATACCACCACAGTATAAATGGAAAATCTGTTTACACCAAGTTTTACTATCTGTATCACTTTGACGTCCTACTACTAGATCGAACGAGGATAATCATCGTATCCTGATCCATTTCTACCAGTGACAAGTGGTGTGTGTTAAACGTGTTACCTGATGTAGGCCTAATCTTAGTGAAGCTAACTTGTAGTACAGACGACCCCCCGGTGAAGTCGCGGTTCAGAGTTTTGCGGCCTCGGTCGTTCACAGATTTTTCATAAAACCCCCAAAATTTCTACAAATTTACAATAAGGATTATTGAAATGCTTTGGAAATTAAAAAATTTCTTTCTTTTTTATAGACTTGCCAATGACAATGACTGCGTATATAGAGATCTGGACCCGTATTCACAAAGCTTCTTAAGCCTAAAAGTTGCTCCTAGTGACGAAATTCTAAGAAAATTCTTAGAAATATGACATTTTCTTAGAATTTCCCCTTAAATTTCGGACTGCATCTTAGTAAAGATAAAAATGATTTACGAAACATCTTAGCCCTAAAAACAGCTCCTAAGGTAAAGATTGTTAAGAGGAGGATTTTTAAGAGGCTTAAGAGTTTCTATAGCAGAGGACAAAATGGTGGAAACTGCAAATATCCTCCGTGATTTTTTATAGCTTCTTTGTAGCAATATATAATTTTCCATGCTTTTTAACGCTAAACTATAAAGAACAATATAATTTACTCCTTTGGTAACATAAATATTAATGCAAATTCAGCTAAATTTCCATATAAAATATAATACTGCATACATTTTTAAGTACTGTAGACAGAACCCAAAACAACCGTAGAGGAAAACACGGCTTGGGATGGTGAATTATTACCGTATTTACTCGACTTATAACAAAAAAACAAAAAAAAAACGCACTTGCATGAATTACAGTACCTACAGTATAGGGGTCACATCGACACTGTATTTTACATTCTAGTACTGCGGGAGACACTGCAGTACAGTACGGTACAGTATACAGGTTTACATTTACATTCTTTTGTTTTTTAAGGGTAATTTATTAAGTTAAGTTTGAAATGAATTTAAAGTATTTAGGGTCTAAAGAATAAAAATAAGCATTTCTAGGCAGTATTTTGACCACACCCAAAATTCGTGTTTTTCCACAATTTGCTGGTGCTGTAGGACAGTAACACCCGCCAATCTGGATGATGTATGAAAATTGTTGGACCTGAATGCATACATGCAGATCAGAGACAATGTCTGTTCAGTGTAGGTCCGCAGTGCTATTAAGAACGCCGAGACTTTTTCATTTCATGTAGTTTACATTATGATGCTCCTTGAGCAGCTCCGTGTGCACGTCCGCGTCCTTCCACGCCAGTTCTGATGCTTCGTGAAGACTGCTCGCTGTATGAAAAGACCCCCCCCCCTGTATTTCTCTTGACGACAGGTCACAACAAAAGACGGGTTTATAACGTTACAGCGCGGATGACGTGTGAGCTGTGGCGGAGGAGGGGGGGGGTAGTCGAGCTGCCTCCATAAACACTTTGCTCTGGCCTAGCCTTCATCTGTGCGTGCATATTTGTATATGTGCGTGAGCGAGCGCAGGCACGCAGGGGAACCCGGCGATAAATCCTGCTCGCCTTTGCCATTGTTTCTGTTTAAGTTGTCTGGTTCCCATCTGGTCTGCCCATCTCGAGCCTGTGGATAAATAAACGGGGGAGTGCGAGTGGCGAAAACAGGGCCTATGAGAGAGCGCACGGCTCTGTGAGAGCTGCATGCCTCATTGGGGAGGCCCTGCCGTAACGCTTCAGCTCCGGATTTCTCCCTCCTCTCTTTCCCTCTCCCTCTGGGCAAACCGCCGACCTCGGGACACATGCTCAACAGATAAAGACGGACAGAAGCCTGACTATCCAGAGGGAGCTCGAGCTTGCTATGAAACAGCTACGGCGCGTCTGATACCACGTCTTTCGCCACACGTCGGGGTCACTGCCGTGAAGAACCTGAAAACAAGCAAATCCACCAATAAATTTTTTTTTATTTTATTTTTTTTTAAACGCACTCATTTTTCAGGTATCATTTATAATTCTTGCGTAATGAATGACTTGAGTCATTCTAAAGTAATAAAAACCTGGATCCTTGAATATTAAAATAAATTTGAAACAATGAAAAGTATACGCTGTCCATCTAAGCAGTGGCCCTTGAAGTAAACAGCGTGTGTGTTGTGGCGGAAAAACGAATCCTATAACTTATTACTGTCGCATGTCCGGCAACGCGATCCAGAACCTCCATACGGTTATGATAAAATCCACAATCGATCATCGGTCATTTCTGTGGAAACCAGTACGAGCCTCTTGAAAGACAAAAAGAGACGCTGAAGAGGTGTTTATAGCAGCGATACCGCAAGTGATAACAGAACCTGAAGAGATTAAACGTAACTATAGAGAGAGCGAGATAGAAGGAACGAGGAATTTTTAATAGGGGGGGAAAAAAAACGTTGTGAGCAAATACGGTATACGTGGGTATGAACTCTGGCCTGTAACAGCAGGCTCCTTCACTCTTTACATAATCAGTCATATTGTTCATTTGTGCCTAGGGCCTCCGCATTTCAAACTTGGAACAGTTCAGCTACTGTGTGTGTGTGTGTGTGTGTGTGTGTGTGTGTGTGTGTCCATGTGTGTGTCCAATGCTCTGCACATGTGTGTTTTTACATTACATATTATAACAAACTGTATCCAAGCTGATTCGAACCACTGCTTGGGGGGGAAAATACATTGCATTTGTACTGTTCAAGAAATAACTGCTGCGCACAAAAAAAAAAAAGAAAACATACGCAATTTCTTATTAGAATTAATTCTAACAAGCAAAGACTAAAAAAAAAAAAAAAAAACTGAATAAAAAATGTCCCAGCAGGTCACTGGGGACAGGATGATGACTGAACCCGAGGAGCATGAGGTAAAGGAAGAAATAAAAGCACGAGTCAAAACTAATTCATTCCATTATATAATGTATATGTTTATGGCTTTGAGTGGAATCTTGAGTGAAATTTTTTTTAATGCAACAATTTCAATATGCTGAAAGACATGACGAATGACACGCGATCCCGCCTGCACACAGGGGCACACATGTGCGCTAGAACGCCCTCGAATATGCAACAAATGTGAATCCACTCAATCAATGTCAGGGCAGAAATGACCACTTTATATCTCCGGGACGCGACAACTGCCGGATGCCTGAGTGGCGCCCGAGTCCCCTCGCTCTGCAGGAGGGAACGGGTGGACACGCAGGGGTGAATCGTCCTCCGGAGTACCATGCCCTGGTCATGGGGACACAAGGCAGCAGGAATCAGAGACTGGAACTATTCATACTCGGGACACCGCTGTGAGACTCGGAACACGTCTCTGAGAGAGGGGGGGGGGGAGCGAGGAGAGGGGGATGGGGAGAGGAGAGGAGAGGAAAGAGGGGGTAGGAGGTCAGGCCACCCACACACTGCTGTAGTTCTGCCTGACTAAACCCCCCCTCCAGGGCACTGCCAGGTGAGACCACCCAGAAGGAGAGAGAGAGAGAGAGGAAGAGGGTGGAGACTGAGAGGCGTAAGACAAGTGAAAGAGGCGGCGAGTAAAAAGGAGACAAAACCAACTCTGGGGAAAAATGACTTTTTTTTATTACAGTACGTCTGTGAGTGGAAATGACCGGATTAATAATCAGAAGGGAAATTATTCAAAAAGAAGGAATGACAGCAGACATGAGAGATTATTACAATTATTGTTATTATTTAAAGTACATAACGATTATCTGATGTCCGATGTCATAAGACGAATATTACTTTATATAATAATTTTTAAACACTTTAAAGCAAAGAACTGAAATGTTTCCCCTTGAATATGAAACCGTCAATCTGAGAATTTACCCTCAGTGCCAGATTGAGCCAATTTTGCAGTCATTTGGAAATTTATCACCTTGTGGCTGGAAAAATGTGCCTTGATTGGGTAATAAATAAATAAATAAATAAATAAATAAATCGGGTAATTTCAGTGTAAAAGTAGTGAAGCTTTTGTAATTCAGTTACAGTAAAGAGACCTAATACTGTAAAAGTATAGGGGTTTTGTGTCAGTGTGATCTGGAAACCTAGTTTGAGCTAGTGCTGGGCCATTTTTTCAAGATTTTTTTTACAATCGTCTAACTGCTCTAAATGTTCTATTAGTTATTTATTATTATTTATTAAAACATACATTTGGCTTGGGATTAAAGGCTCCATCCATGTGCCACTGGGGCGACAAATGATTTCCGTCATTTCAGTAGGAGTTTCTTATAGGGTCGGGTTGTGAGCTCGACAACAGATTGTATCTGAGCAGTTTAAGGTGAAGGATCTTGCTCAAGGGTGCAATACTGTCAGCTCTGTGATGCTGAGGTTCAACACCTTAAACATTGAGCTACCCCTGCCCCATAAAACATACACGAATGCTATGTAAAAGTTTAACCAATACAAAAAAAAAAAAAAAAAAAAAAGATAAACGGGCAGGAAAACGCGTGAAGAAAATTGTAACGCACATGTTTATTTAAAATATAATCCCGAGCAGCACGACCGTCAGCATAATGTACGTTTCGATCCCGACGAAGAGAGAAACTAGAGACGCTCACGTTTGTATTTTGTTAGCAATGAGCTAGGCGGCTGTTTTAGATTTAATAAACATACATATCTGTGTGTGGATTCATCTAAAGACAATAGTTTGATAAAATAATATTCATATAATAACATTTTACTTTGTTCATTTCTGGTGCTGTTCTCAGACATGTCAAGACTCCATGAGTCCATGAACAGGGAACGAACTCAGATTTGGGAATCATGGCATTTCATGTTACAAATAAAACTAAATAAATAAATAATTGAGAAAGCTGTCCAGAAATAATAGTAATACATGATCTATGGAAAATTCGGGGCATCGGTGGTTTCTCGCCTGCCATGCGCAACGATCTATGGCAAATTGTGGAAATAGTGATCTCCTATTTAAAAGAAAAAAAATGTATCTGCACAATTTGCTACAGATGGTGATGTTAATGTTTTTTCTAATAAATAAAAATACGTTAAATAAATTGTACAGTTTTTAAACTTAAAATTGGTCATGAAGTTAAGAATTACATTATTATTTAACAGTATTATTTGATCGGATAAAAGTGAAATTTGTGAGCATGCACTAAACGAGAGTTTCGACCTATGACCTGGAAAAAGATGCCTTAATACTGAATATAACACAATACAAACATTTACCGCTCTAATGGGGCCTCAGCACACCTAATATTAATGTTTGGCAACTGATACCAGCACCGTCTTATCTATACGCTTAGTGGCACTCGTTTAGAGACTTATTAGTTATCCGAGGACGAGCCGTTTAAATCGCTCCAGAAAGATTTAGGTTTCCTGATTTGATCCTGTTTTGTTTAGTCTGTTTTCAATCCTACTGATTAAACTGTAATAAAACAAAAGAAACTCCAGGCGTTCACAAGCGATGTTCCAACATCAACAGTATTAGTATTAGAATTAGTCTGACTGATAGATAAACCCTGTGATCGCTTAAAGACTGTGTAATGTTCGGATCGCACGCCTTCTCCATCGTTTAGATATTCTCGGCTCGGAATTTCTTGCAATAAAAGATTATAAGAGAAACCGAGTCTACTGTACAACTAGGAACGTTAATAAGGACACCACCTTTAAACTGGGTGATGGATGTACAGTACACGACTTTTAATGTCAGTCAGCTTCGTTAAACAGCACATCGACATTAGCGCCAAAACGTCTTAATGTTTCGTCTTGCGGTTGTCTACCGGCATTGTGTATACGACGTGAACCTCTAGCCCCATTCCTGACAAGACCTGGCAGAATTCTGCACAAGACAAGATTATTCCGTTTCTCCCTAAACATTGACTTAAGGCGTCACTATGAACCCAAACACTGGATAATGAAAGAACGACGACACTGTCGGATTCCACCGCTACATGCGTGTTATTTGCTAAAGGAGGATGAGAACGCCGACGTATTGTCCGCACAATGAGCAGGGATTTCAAACCCCTGCTGCCAGCTGCCGTCTCTCAACACTCAGCGGACTGTTCGTGCAGTGGACGCCTCTGCCACTCAATGCATTTAATCTCTCGTTTTTCTCCCTTGGATTAGCAATAAACGCATCTGCGCGGGCTAGCGTGCTAGAGCAGGCCCTTCTCAGGAACGTTCCCTTTTCCAGTGCATCAGGGTTTATTATGGCGGAGTTAATCTCCTGTGAGGCGCACATGTTTTTACCATCCCTCCCCTCAAACTCCCACATTTTCACGCAAGCCATGCACGGCGAGGAATGAAATGGACCTTAGGACACACACATACACAGAGATGGGCTGTAAATGATATGTTATCCTGATCCTGGAATTACAAAAGCAGAGAATTCTTTTTTTTATTTTTTATTTTTTAAAGAAAATCTGACCGGCCCAGATGTGATGACACCTCCTTACTCCCTAAAAACTCATAACACGTGACTGTAACCCACACGAGCCAGCACCACCTGTCCTGTCTGTTCACACACGTGGACGGGTCTGAGACTCGGCAGGCGGGCTCGAGGGTCCAGAAATCATGCTGGCTTTCAGCAGGTGAAAACGAGGGGGCGTGTGAAGTCACGGATCGTGGGGTAACAAGAGGACCACAGGTCACATGGCCATCAGGTGAGGCATTCATAAATGTCTACAAATATTCCTGGTGACGTTCACACTCACGAAAACTGAAGTACGTACATTGTTTTGGTACGTAGATTGTCGTGAGCTACATCTAGCTAAACCTTCAACACTCTTACTAAAAATATCAACTCCCTTGCATTACGGGAACCGTTCCTGCTGAAGCTATACCATCCAAAAGAAGCAATAAAATTTTTTTTTTTTTAAATACTAGCACAGCAACGTCTTGCCTGATTTGGATTCAAACTATTTTTGAGAAAGCGAGCAATAACAGCAGAAATAATAAAAAGCCATAATGCCAGGATTGAAAGCCAGGATTTGGCTTTTCCGACCGAATTTTCTCCCGAGTGTGCACTCGAGGCATGTACACACTCCCCCGGAGTTCAATGTGGGCTTGGCATACTTTCCAAAAACAGTGAGGGGTGATTTATACACTTACAGTTCATATATTCACTTCAAATCTCCACACGTTATGTCTTTGTAAATATATTATAAAAATTTTTGCTGTGTATATACACACACGCGGACACCGATTAGCGATAACATTAACACAACCACGAGGAACATTCTTTGCTAACTATATACACCAGCAGACTGGATCATGGGCACCCAAGGCTCACCCATACCGACAGGGACCAAAGTCCAGCCAGTCTGGTTCCAATCCCACAGACAGGACAAAAAGTCAATCCTGGCCATGATAGATAGGCATCAGACCGAAGCCCACCAAAAAAAAAAAAAAAGCCCAACGCCACTGGCGCAGCCCCCAATCTTCAAAGATCCCAATAGGATTGAGCACCCATGGGATGCACTGGACAAACGAGGCCAATCCATGGAGGCCCTACAGTACAACCCAATAAGAATCCTGCTTGCTGGCGCGAGACACCACAGCACGGCCTCAGAGGCCCTGCAGAGCCCACAGCTCTCCAAACATAGTTGGTTTTAATGTTATGGTTGAACATATATATGTGTATGTACATGCAATGCACTATGTTCTAACGCCTTTCTATCAGAACCAGAATTAACCGTTTCAGCAATTTGACCTACAGTAGCTTTCCAGTTGGATCGTACTACACGCGCCAGCTTTCGGTCCCCATGTGCATCAGTAAGCCTCGGCTGGCCATGACCCCGTCGCTGGTTTACCAGTTTTCCTTCCTTGGATCACTTTAGTTATGTTCTGACCACTGCAGACTGAAGACTGAAGTCTTTAAGTTGCTCTCATCCGATGGTTGAACCATCATAATTTGTCTCCTGTCAAAGTCACTCAAATTCTTACGCTTGCCCATTTTTTCTGCTTCCAACACATCGACTTCAGGGAAAAAGGTTCACTTTATGTCTAATATATCCCACCCACTTCCAGGTGCCATTGTAATAAGACGTTATAACTGAGAAAAGACCAATTGTGTTGGCTTGACAACTGAAGCCAGTCTGATGGTGGACTGTCCCGGAGACAAATCTCATTCTACCTTTAACAGAATTTGATTCAAGAGTCTCAACCTGGTCTATCTGGGGCTTTTGTTGAGAAATCTGTTGAGAAAAAAACCCACTTGTTCTGTGCTTAGGCAAGTCGCTGTTCTCAACGGCACTAAAGCAAAATCTACAAAAGATTAATAATGTATTAATAATGTTTTAATAGCTAAATCATACATAGACAAAAAAAATCTAATATTTTAGTGCACAATGATAAACCTATATTCCTGCATGTCTGTGTCTATTTAATAACAAAAACAAAAGTACCGTAACACTTATTTTTGCGTTACTATGCGCAGTCTTGATCATTAAAACCACAGAGCTGGTCTAATCTCCCTTCTGATTGGTCAGGAGATGTTTATTAACTTTCTATAACGGCAACTCGGACACTAGTGCCGACTTTAAGACATATGGCGGGGCTTGTGTTAATGCACTTGTCTGCTATGTTACCGTTTCCAGAGGAACAGATTCCACAGGGACTACACACAAATTCCACAGAGTATAGATACAGATACACCATATGCTCCTGCTCTTTAATGAAGAATAAATTATTCGCTTTGGACGACTGCTGCCGAGTAGAAGGAATAAACTGCACGACCCTAAGTGTTTTATCCCGTTCCCCTTTTTTTCCCCCCACTCTCATTGATCACTCAGGTTTGTTGACGGTGAGGTGATTGGTTGCTTTACATCCCAGGGAGCCCTCATGTCTGTGTTTCCTTCTGGCTCTCCCTTTTAGTTATGCTGTCATAATTAGTCCTGCCGGAGTCCCTGCTTGCACTCTACACTAAATATACATTCACATTATACATTCCGTGACTGGGACCAGACCTAACTGTTATCTCTCCTCCTCTGCTCTCCCCTATGCTGTTCCTCTCTCTTTCCCTCTCTCTCATACTTCGGACCTGTCTGACCCATCCTGGTGCCCCGCTTCTGGTTGGAGATCTCATCACATGGATGCCCTGTGTGTCTCTTTGGGATGCGTCTGGTGTCTGGGGACGGTTTCACTCTATCATGAAGACGATTCTGGCCTCGACTGATGTTGACAGCTGTTTCTCTGAGGACTCGACTTGGCTGCAGTCTATCGAAAGTTCAGGACTGGAATTTCCCACAAGTCTACCTGAGTCTCCAATAACTTCCTGGACTCCATATTAAAATCAATTAACATCAACCGTTATGCTGAACCTCCAGCCACTTAACACACAGTATGAATGCAGATCAATTCCTGATCTCTGTTCCACCCAAATGAGGATGGGTTCCCTGTTGAGTCTGGTTCCTCTCAAGGTTTCTTCCTATAACCATCTCAGGGAGTTTTTCCTTGCCACTGTCGCCCTCGGCTATGCTCATCAGGGACTCTCTGACCATTTTGATTCATACACATTCACATTCCATACAAACTTAAATAATTCTTTTGATTGTGTAAAGCTACAATGACAATTGTTAAAAGCGCTATACAAATAAAATTGAATAAAATTAAATTTTTCTTTCATTTTTAGTATATCAAAATGTTTTCTATTAATAGAAAAGCCTTATTACTTATATCATCACTATCATTATTCCTCATCTGAAACTCTTGCCTTGATCTTCTGCTGAATATGCCGTAGGGCGTCGGCGGTCCCCATATCCGGCTCCTCCTGGATACACACCACGTCCAGCTTCATCTTCACGTCCAGCTTGACCCGCTGCTCCGCGCTCAGCGCTTTCTGCACTTCTTTCGTGGTGATCACTATGACCTCTGAGACAGAGACGACATTCAGGATTAACACACCTGACCAAAATTTCAAACCATCAAACATCAAGTCGCTCTCTAAAACACCTCATGCAGGAATTAACTGTGAAACATATACATATATGTGAATAAAGCGAGGCATTTTAATGCAGGCTTGAGCGTACATATTCAGCATGACCTGCGCTGGTGGAAGCTGAATCACAGCCTGTCTGCAGTAATTTTGGTTCTCTTGGAAAAGTCTGATATTTTCTTTTGCGACATTATGGTTGCGAGTTGCTCAGGCAATTACACAGTGCTGTACCTATTTGACTTCAACAGTGCGTGACTGCACGTCAACCGCAAATGCCGACGTCATGAGGTGAACATAGACATGAAATAACTAACTATAAATAAAACAAACTAAAAACACTATGTTCAAGCTGAAAAGCTACTCAAAAAATAATACTGTTAAATTATGAATTAAATTGCTGCACTGCTGTGGGGCCTATGCCGGGGAGCTCCGGGAATAAGGTTGGACACACCCTGGGTGGGTTGCTAACGCATCGCAGTGCACAAAGCATACACACACACTACTACACACACACACACACACACACACACACACACACACACTACTACACACAATCACATACTACTGCCAATGAGGATAATTGATTCTTTTGTGCGGCGATTCTTGTATCGATTTTTGTTTAAGTAATTTTTACATTTATAATAGAGATAAACCGGTCGATCAGCCAGTGACCAGAATTGGCTGCTTTTCAGTTTGACTGGCCATGAAACTGCTTTTCATTTTGACAAAACCGTTTCTGAACCGAGCGCAGAAGCTTCCGAGTGGCGCAACAGAAACAGCATTTTTGCCGCTACATTTTCAAAAATCATGCGTGTTCAGGCAGCCTTCAATTTGCCTTTTTCTACAAAACTTTCTAAGTGAATTAGTCTCAAACTCGCTCATTATACCCTTACACCAGTCTCAGAACACACGGAGTGTAAATCAGTCAAAAATCGTGTGCACAAACCCGAGCACTCACTTTCAAGTTGAGTTTTGCGACTTCGGAAGCAAGTAAGAAACGTCATCGTTTCTTTATAATCCTACAGGAGGTACAGTCTGAACTATTTATACATTTTTTTATGCCGTGCGTTAGGAGTGAATTATTTTTGCTTGTAAGTTTGCTTACAATAATAATAATATTGGACAGAGATTATTTGCTGCTCAGTAAAATGTTAAACTCTTGTATTTGAAGTTGGCTTGTTATTGTTTAAATGCTGCACTTGGTTTTTAAGTGAGAAAACTAATGTTATAAGAAAAGGGTTTGATTTAACTTATTTAAATGGGGGCAGTGGAGGCTCAGAGAGCTAAGACACTGAGTTACTGATCGATCTTCAGCTCCACCAGGCTGCCGCTGTTCTTTGGTCGTCTTGCATGTACAGCTCTTTTAAGATCTACCCACAAATTTTCACTGATGTTTAAATCAGGGGACTGTGATGGCCATGACAAAACCTTCAACTTGCGTCTCTTGAGGTATTCCATAGTGGATTTAGAGGTATGTTTAGGATCATGGTCCTGTTGTAGAAGCCATCCACTTTTCAGCTTCAGCTTTTTTACAGATGGTGTGATGTTTGCTTCCAGAATTTGCTGGTATTTAGTGGAATCCATTCT
>JAQMYJ010000001.1:27977671-27988381 GCA_030014305.1 Clarias laeviceps
CCCTCCCATTTTATCCGGGCTTGGGACCGGCACTGCATCCAGTGGCTGGGGTTTGGGCACTGGCTGGGAATCGAATCTGGGCCTTCCGCATGGCAGGCGAACCACCTACCACTGAGCCACCAGTGCCCTGAGGCAGAAGTTTTTATATAAAAACTGACCCCTGCTTGTGAGGCCTTGCGGTTCTGGCAATCATCATCTGTGCAACCATGCAATAAGAAACTTTGTGTTCGAATATCCTCCAATTCTTCTTTATTTACAAGCTGTCAGCTGCATGCAGGTGGCATCATTTTTGGCCATTTAAAGGTGGACTGTGATTCGAAGCAGGGCCATCATAAAAGTCAGCACATGCCACTGACACTCCTGAACTGATTAGCTGCTCTTTTAAAACACTCACCCCATGGCCACAACATGGAAAAGAAAGACACAAGTTCTCGTTGATTCTCTTAATGACGACATGCAACAGTGGGGGCGTGTGGAGGAAATGTGCTCCAGGTGCTGGAATATGAACCAGAGTCTCTGAAGTGTCTAAAGAGAACCACTAACATGGGGGATTGTGCCGGTCTTTTGCACTAGTCCCTAATTTAGATAAATGTCTTTGAAAAAAAAAAGTCTATTCAGTAGGTCTGGCTGGATACACACACTCTCACACACATGTCTGAGTTTTTATACAGTAGGATGCTATATGTGTGGTGTGTGTGGAAGATTATATTATATCTGGCAGTTTACATTTTCTATTTCGCAGGTGCTTTTTATCCAAAGAAACCTTTTAGACTTTGCTTAGGGGGCCAAACAGTGGCTCTTTGACAGTGTTAGAATTTCCACTCACAATTTTCTCAGTCATTTGCACAGAACCCGAACGTCCAAGTTACTAATCCTTTTTTCTTTTTGCTCGACATTACAAAATCTCCCACTGCTCCAATCTAGTCTGAAATATGATTATAACTTTGCAAACGTGGACCAATGCACCCGTAACAAATTCACTAAAAGCATAAGTTTGAAAGGAAGCCAGTACAACTGTCATGAAGGAGAGCAGGAAAGTGAGATGGAAGGACCAAGCCACAGAAGTTGCACAGCTACCACAGGGCTCGATTTCCTTCTGATTTCCTATGCCTTGGCCCAAGCAGCTCTTATAAATCATTCTCAATTCCCTTAAACAAGCCACCCGGATTAGGTCGGTTTAGATCATAAACATGCGTCGGGGCCAGACCACCCACAGGGAGCCCTCTGACCGCCGAGAACACAACATGCTTCGTGTGGTTTGTTTGTGTGTCTGTGTGTGTGTGTGTGTGTGTGTGTGAAGGAAATAGAGAAAGAGACAGAAAAGTGGGGGCCATGGAAACAAAAACAGCCCCCCCCCCACTCCTTATTCACGGTCAGCCGCTGATAGACTGTGACATAGATAAACACACCGAGCTCTGCAGGACTACACGCCCTCCTATGTCTCGAAACACTCCTTTTTACTTTATCTAAAAGTGGAAAATGATATCAGGCATTAACATGACTCCACGGATATCGGCTATGTCCTTAATGCTAGAAATAACGTCTAATCAAAGTCAAGCATCAAAGAGCTACAGCTGATCAAATCCATTCTACAAAGATTTACGGATCGCTCCTTTCATAACGCATGCCAGCTAAAGCATATTCTCTGTGAACGAATGTCACTTGCATTAATCTTTAACAGGCTTTAGCCAAGTTTCGTTCGTTTATGTAGCAGTGTATAGCACTAGTTAAAAGATTCCAAGATTGTGACACAATTCAGTAGTTTTAAAAAAGTTTAAGTATGTCTTAAACTTTATATAAACAGTACTTTGTACTGTTTATTTACATTACCGTACAATAATTAGATACATTACATTACAGTATAATAATTAGATATATTATTTTCTTTTTAATAGTTTTTATAATATATAAACTTATATATTCAATAATGTATATAAACTTTTATAATATATAAACTTATATATGTAAACTTTTATAATATATAAACTTATATAAATTAGCTAAGTTAAACACTGTTTTGTATAACTAGGACTCATTAAAAAAAAATTAAGCCGCTGCTAGCAAATAAACCTTGCTTTTGTTAATAACTAAATAAAATGATCCAAAAAAATTTCTTATATATAAAATTTAATCGTTTTTACAAGATTCTTTTACTAACTGTAGCTTCATTTTTCTTTTAAATGAGTAATAAGTGTTTTATTTGCAGTAGCTAATACAAAAAATGCAGGTAACTAGCATCCAAGCTAATGATACAAGAACATCAAGGCAATTTCATAATTTACTACATTCAGAATTTAGCTATCAAGTGTAAGAAAAATATGAGGATGTCGAAAATTTATGCAAATAGACTTGTTTTAATTACAATATACTGAACCCATTTGTAATGAATCTTTTGAAAACCTACTTTTGAATCTTCTTTTGATGTTTTTTGCTGACTCACTACTGGTTTTTGCTGACTCACTGTCCTTTGAACTGTCATTCCCAACTGTAGATGATAGACTATACTACTATAGTAAGGCTGATATCTCCCTAAATGCATTGTCTCTATGAGAATTAAGCCGGTTGGTGGATAAGCATCAAACAAATAAACAAACGTCATTTCTTACATTTTCTTACTTTTACTTCTTTTTTCACATCATAGTCAACATCTTTAAGGACAAACACATAAAAACCTGAAAAGTTACGCTTTGTTTGTTTCTTCGTTTGATCTTCAAGAGATTTGGATACATAGATGCAACTAACTGTTGAAAATTTTTTTCAGGAATATTTTTTATATGTTCAGGAAAACGCTTTTATAAAAAACTTTAATTATGAAACATACAAAATTCATTCAGAATTAGTTCTTTTATCAGGCAAAAAATACCCATAATAATGTCTGCGGAAAGGGAAGAACGAGCGCGAGAGGGAGATTTAGCATCGCTTACACAAGAGGTCGGTTATTGAAAAACCGAAGAAGGAAGAGACGATGCATTTCCGCCTACATGGAGGAGAAAGGAAAAGGAATTAGGCTAGGTTTTAGCACATGGTTTCCATTAAGGCAGGTCTCCCCCAGTGAGTGTTCATTGACATGATGGCTGAGCTGTAAGAATACACATTCGCAGTGCCATTAGCAACTGATAAAGAGGCATAAATCAAGACCACACAACTGTTCTGTTTATAAACGTCCTAAATGGCAAAACCATGTAATGGAGGAGGTGTTCAGTGTCATCAGGTTATGATGGAGAAGAGCTTCAGGGCTAATAGTGCTGAATAACTGTCTTGTGTGGATGGGAAAGTATTTATGACCTAGTTTTATGAATCAAGCAATTAGAATTTTTTTTTATAGCCCATCAACATTCACTTGGCCAGGGTCACACACATTGTGTGTATGTGAATGTCTAAGAGAGAGAACAGTGTGTCTCATACATCAGAGTTTTATGATTTGCCAGCTGCAAAGTGATCTAATTGTTCTAAACTGATTCACAATACACAAAGTTATTGTTACCACTTTCAAGTTTGATCCATATAAATGCAAAATTTCCAAAATTATTTTTAACATGCAGTACTATAATGCATTCAGAGATTGGATCTATATGTGTCATTAGAGTTACATCATTCTTTTTATTTTCTACTTATATCCATCCATCCACCCATCTAGGAACATTTGTAGTCCAACTAGGGACCGCGGAGGCCAATAAGGACCATTGTATTTATTCCCGTTTTTACGACCATGGTAGGACCTCCGGACAACATTCACACGCATATTCACACACTACAGGCAATTTGAGAACACTGATTAGCCTAACTTGCATGTCTTAAGAAACCAGAGGAAACCCACCAAGCACAGGGAGAACATGCAAACTCTGATTGGTGTACCGTTCTATCTACTCTATCTATCTATCTATCTATCATGTTATCAATTTCAAAAGCTCTCCTGCAAACCTATGTAGATGTTTAACGTTATTGTATATAAGAAACAATCTAGAGGCCAAACTGACTATAGTAAAATGCCCCTAGATGAGAATGAATTCCACATAGTGCTTTTGATCTACTGGCTTTTGATCCAGGGTGGTTTCCTTCCTCACAACAAAAACTCCTGTGGGATAGGCACTGTGACCCTGACCAGGACGGAGTGGATAATAAAGAGGAATCAAGTCAGTGAAACATATTATACAGTGTGTTTTCTGTGCATGAAGATGTGCAAGTATTTAATATCTTGATCTGCTTAGTATCAAACTAAAAAAAGCTGCAGAGTAATGCAAAACTTCTAAAAGTTTTAATCCATCAGCAACATACTACAGGTATATGATATTACAACAGTTATCATTTGCCAGTACGTTGGCGGTGCCTGGACCCATGACGATCAAAGAAAAATGAGGAAAATTCAGTTCAGCTTATTTGCAATCATTCTTGAGTATTATTCTCCAGTTCCAAGTTTTCAGTTCCCAGTAAGCGAATACAGTACGTCGTAGTATTTTGTTGCTCCATCAAGTTAGATCACATGAATACTTCAATAGTGCATAACATGCATAATATTTTTCATTTTCCTGCCTTTCTCTGCTCCATTTAAGATGCAAAACAAAGACAGATTGGCCTACTCCTTTCTATTTTAATGGATGCCAATTTTTCTTGCACTTGATTTACTACACACATAGGAACAGATGCCTGGCAACCAACTTGTGAGACCTAAAAGTATGTTTCCTTCTCAACACTAAAGCCCAGCCTTGCCCATGTATCTCACGAAACAGCAAACTCATGTACAAATTAACTTCATGCAGCATTTCTCTTTTTTCTCACTAAAATTCAGAGACACTTTTAATCCGATTGCATTTGTCAGGCAGCCGAAGTGCTTTAGGGACTTCATCAGCGCTGGCGTTGGGGGCAGAGACCGTACGTGCCCCCTCGAGCTTTGTAATTTGTGATAACTGCTCTGAGAGTTCCTATTTACTCCCCTGTAGCTTTAAACACAAGCTTTGTAGGGTGACACTCCATAAAACCTGCGCGTGGCCTTGTAAAGGCAGCCCAGTAGACCTTGCCGCACTTGGACATGGATGACAATACAATGCTTCTGAAAACCAGGCCTCTGGCTGCTTCGCATGCTCAGTCTAGCTTTCCTCATCTCTCCCCTAGTTAATGATTGCCATAACTTGCAGGGTGGCAGAGATTCAAGTGGGCATATTGGGCCAGAAATTGGATAATGAAATAGAAGAGATGGTAAAGTGAACGAGAGAGAGAGAGAGAGAGAGAGCGAGGAGAACGGCCCGGAGGTAGTATCTGGTGTTTGAGTACAAATCTGTCTAAACATGGCTGTGAGAGTGGAAAATGGGAGTTATGTTGTGGTTTCTTTCTTTCTTTTATTCTTTCTTTCTTTCTTTCTTTTCTTTTTTTTATTTTTATTATTGTAGCGCCTAAACAAGAACATTGCACTCATTCCAGTTTGCTGTGTGCTAATTTCCTGGCACACATTTGCATTAAAGCGTGAATACTGGACTCCTTTTAATTCAGCAAGAACATCCGCACAGCACGACGTACAGGTGTGAAAGTTTGTACGTTTTACTGCCGAGACTAAAGTGTGTTTTGAAGAATTCTGAAGGATAAGCCGCAGGAGTGCGCAAAATGGTTACATGCATGCCACACACACACACACACACACACACACACACACACACACGTACGTTGGTTGGTTCTTGTGATCTTTGTGTGCGTCTGTGCCGACTGTTTGCCCCAAACCCATCTGACTGTGAGGTCTTCTAACCACACACACACACACACACACACACACACACACACACACACACACAAAAACACATACACTCTGGTTAGACCCCTGGCTGCTACAAAAAAAAAAAAAAAAAGCTTGTGTTGTCTTTCTGTCTGTCTCACTCTCATGCTGTCTGTCTCCGTGGGGAGTCTGTCCTTGGGCACTCATCACTACCACAGTCTTATTAATTTTCTGGGATTTTTCTGGATGCAGATGTGTGCTACCTGTAGGCCTACAAAAACTTGTTTATGGTTAGGAAATTTTCATTTAAAAGAATATATAATTTCTTCGCCCTCAACCTTCAAAGAATATGTTTTCTAGCTTGGAGTGATGAGTGTGTATATTTATTTGTAATGATAGGACTTATGCAGCAATGTCTGTCCCTGCGGTGCTGCTAGAGTGCCGTCCAGCTGGCCCTGGTCCGCCTAGTAGAGTGACCGAAATCCAGGCTTGGAGCCAAAAGGGGAAATATAAAAATCCTTAAACAGATTTATAAAGATTTGATTTATCCCCGGTCGACAAGGAAAGGAATAGCTCACAGAGTCTGTGCCAAACCTCACTCACGGTATGCCTGTGTGGCTTCAGAATCAGTGCTTGGTGGGTGATTCATATCTTATTGTATCAATAGAGCAACCTGCTGTAGTGTCAGTTTGGATTAGAATCAAATTTAATGTGTGTAAAACAGAGCACTTTTAGCCACCATCGCTGTACTGCTGTACTGTTTAGGAAAAGGTACTTCCTACACCGATGCCTGTCAAACCTAACCAGTGACTGAACTCCTAACAAGAGCGATCGCGTTTAAACAGAATCAAATGATTAACGAAAAGACGAAGCAACAGGAGCGAACACCATGTGGCGTTCCATTCCTTTCTCTTCTTGAGATGAAAGAAGGCTAAAAGCGATGAGGACATGTGTAATGATGCTCCGTCCTTCAGTAATTACAGTATTGCGGCGATTGTGTTTAAGGACTAAGTCCTGGGTTGATATCTTTATAAATAGACCAAAGGACTTGTTATACTTTGTGTCACTGAAACCACAAGCAGAGGTGGGTACAGGATAATGACAGAAATCATTACTTTCTTTGTAGTTAAATCTGTTTTTGTTTTACAGTACCTTTGGCATTTACTCAGTACATTTCAAAAGGAAAATCTCTACTTGCTTTTTACTCCAGATATTTTCACTAGATTAAACTGGACCACTTCATTTGTCTATAATCATAAATTTCTAAAGGGATAGATTAACATCAAGCAGCTCAATTTGTAACTAATCTAAACCTAATTTACTCACTCACTCATCGTCTATACCGCTTTATTCTGTATACAGGGTCGTGGGGGTCCTGGAGCCTATCCCAAGAGACTTAGGGCACACATGTTCAATACGGGGAACACCAATTCGCCTAATCTACATGTCTTTGGACTGTAGGAAGAAACCGGAGTACACGGAGGAAAAACACCAAGCACGGGGAGAACATGCAAACCCCATGCACACAGACTCCAGGGCGGGAATCGTACCGGGGGTTTATGAATCGAACCCGAACCCTGGAGGTGCAGGCTCGACAATGCTAACCACTACGCCACCGTGCCAGCCTAAACCTGATTTAAATCTAAACAAATCTAACATCAAAAATAAATAAATAAATAAACTAATAATCATGACTGTAGTCTATGTGCTGTATGGTACAATTTGCATCAGCTATCTATTAAAGATAAGGCGGCACATGGTGTAGTGGTTAGTGGTGTACTGTCGCCTTGCACCTCCAGGGTCCGGGTTCGATTTCCGTCCAGGCTCGACTCCCGTCTCTGTGCATGGAGTTTGCATGTTCTCCCCGTGCTTGGTGGGTTTCCTCCGGGTACTCCGGTTTCTTCTCACAGTCCAAAGATATGCAGGTTAGGCTAATTGGCTTCCCCAAATTGTCCGTAGTGTGTGAATGAGTGTGTGTGTGTGTGTGTGTGTGTGTGCCCTGCGATGGATTTGCACCCTGTCCAGGGTGTACCCTGCCACATGCCCTAAGTCTCCTGGGATAGGCTCCAGGTCCCCGCGACCCTGAATACAGGATAAAGATTGATTAAGACTATACAAGTACACAATAAATAAGAAGAATATTCATAAAAATGATGAGTGATATAATTATTGTCTTGGCCTTGCACACCTATCAATTTAAAAATATATACAAACAGTTTTATGCAGCCTGTACTTTTAGTATGCTAATTAGGCCCTACCTCCCTTCCATGTCACTGACATCACGTGATGAAATCTTATTTGCTTTGACACCTTGTCACATGACCATTGTATTTGCATCCTTGTTAATATTCATTAGCGTCTGCCAAAGATGGGCATGTACAAAGGATCAGCCTTATCTGTGTTTTATACAACTATGTTTACAGTCACTTTATTTCATTCATTATCTTCATTTCTAACACACCACTTTAACTCCTAACTTATTAGAGGCATTAGTATGCCATTGTAGCTAAACATTTGAGACATTCACCAATTCCAGACTTTCGGCAAATTTAAGCTGTACTTCAACTGTTACCCAAGAATTTGTTTACAAAAAAATGTACTTTTACATGAATAATGTTTTTTTCATTTTAGCTCTCTCGTGTCTTTGTCTGATCTGGATCTTTTGATTCCATGATCATGTCATAATCATTAGCACAATATGGACAACACATGCTAATCCCAGACCGCAAGGTCAGAATGTTCTTGTTCCACTAAAAAGAATGTTTTTTTTTTTTTTCTTAAGTACAATACAATATTGGAATTTCTTACATTAAATTTTTTTGCAAAATTATTTATATGGTTAACACTTTAGATTACAGAGATGATCTTCCAGTTAGGTTAGAACATGACCTGTTCTATTGTTCTAGGGACGTCTTTTGCTAACTAGCGAACAGGACATGAGGGTTAACACGCAAAGGCCGTGTTCGGCAGATGCTGATCTCAGTGTGAGTGTGGTGGCTCAGAGGAGCTGAGCACTGTGTGAGGTCCGACTTCGCAGCAAGAGCAGACTGCTGGCAGAACAAACATGGGTGGGACCGCTCACCACACACAGACACACACTTCCAGCACACACACACAAACCACACTAGCGTTTAGTAGGCTAATGAAGGCAGGGCCCAGACACACTCACGTCTTAACTCAATGCTTCAATTTACACTTTGCCTCTGAACATAACTGCTATCTCCCTCTGCCTAATTTCTCATTTAATTAGGAGTGTGAGCAGAAAACTGTGGCATTTTTTTTTTTTTAATAGTCTTGAGTTATGTTTCATGTCAGTGCTTGAGGCGTTTGTTATCCTTGATCAGCTTTCAAATGTTTTTAGGTCTATGGAAACTGAATAGAGTGGAATCCAAAACTACAAACCCCAAAAAGCAGATTAAAGTCGTAAATTTCATTCTCTTCGCATTATGATAAGTCTAGTGTTGTGCTTTTCAGTTTGTCACATTGTGTAGTTTTATCTTTTCGCATTATGAAGGCTGATAACATTTAATTTCATAAAACACATATAAACGATAAAGAGAAATGCTTAAACATGTTTCATTATTTTTATTGTCTTTAGGAACAAACAAACGTTTCTTATGATTTCAAAATAAATTGCTTGATCTTTAAAAAGCAGACTGCCCTGTTTAAAAAGAATCTTTTACAAAAGCCATGTTTATGGGTAAAGGATATTTCATGCATGTTGTGTTTTACACAGACAGATTAAAAAAAAAAGAAGAAGTGAAGAGATGAGCAAAGGAAACTGAACTGAATGCAGTGTGTAGCATAAGGATTTAATCAAAAGCACCAAGAGAATGAAAATGTCTTAAATCTGGTTTTAAAGATGGCTAATCTGTGCATATTTCCTGCCTGGACGAAGGAACAGTAGACTCATTTCAGATTTCTTTATTATCCTACTGTAGCTGAACGCCAAGAGGTGACAAAGGCAAACATGCCATAAATACATTAAAATATAAACTTTAATAGTTTAATATTTCAACCTATCTTACTAGATAAATAATCTTTGTAGCTACAGAAATGATACGTATAGTAAGTACAAGTTAAAAGGGGTCTACAATGAAATGGTTGTGTTTAAAAATAAAATAAAATATGGAATTGTTATTTATGTAAAAGTAAATAATAAGTTAAAAATAAAAATGAATGTTTTTAATTTCAACATGGTCATTAGAAACTCATCTTGACCTTCACGCATAATTCACAATTTATATGTAAAGATGATTTGAACAAAAATTACAAAATGTTGCCTTCATTATTTATACACACTGTTATAAGACATGTATCACTTACATCACATTTTTGCTGCTTGTCTTGGCCGTGAGTATATAACTTTAATTTAAATAATTTCAATAACCTAGCTATTGCCCTATGGTATATATTAAAAAACTAAAAATTATATATTTTAGATTAGATTAGATTTAGATTAAAATTATATATTTTTATTTATTTAGTTTAATATAGTAATTAAAAAAATGTTAACTGCATTGAGATACTACACAATTCCCCATTGGGCAATAGCTAGGTTATTAAAAAAAAAAAAAAACTTATTTTGATTAAAAATTACTTTTTTCAAGAGTGTCCTGGCCAAGACAAGCAGCAAAAATGTTCAAGACAATCATCATCAACAACAAAAACAACAACAACAACAACAACAATAATAATAATAATAATAATAATAATAATAATAATAATAATAAAAAATTCAGAACACAATTTACTCTGGTAAAAATAAACTCTGGTAAACAAAACAATGAATCATAAATAAAATTATAAAAATAAATAAATAAAACTAGCAAAATTATGAGAAATTAAAAATCTTGGAAATTGCAAAAAAAATTAAAATTAAAAATGTAATTTTAAATAAGTACAAAAATTCTTTTTCAATTTAACATAAAAACATACAACATAAAATAGTTACATACACATATAACATGCTATAAACGTTTTCAAATGATTTTTTTATATAGAAAATG
>JAQMYJ010000001.1:28027215-28042110 GCA_030014305.1 Clarias laeviceps
TTAAACTTATATTCCTTGTGAGTGCCTCAGAACTACTGTTTATTAAGTCATGAATATTTACCTTTAAGTCATGGAAATGTAATGGTAAAAATGTGTACGAACCCTGTGTATAAACGTTAGCGGGGACTTTTAATTCTGTTTTTTTTTTTTCCTTTCTTGTGTGTAAAAACATAATAACCGTCTGATCTTAGCAGGTCTTGGTGTTAAGCAAGTATAACTTTAGACGACTTAACAACATACAACTTCTTTTACCCTGCCATTATTTATTTAAGCAGGTAATACTCTGTGTCCTCTTACTGCTTCCACATGATTAACTGATTATTAGCACTTATACAGACCTCTGTAAACCTAAACTCGGATGTTTTGTCAGTTTGCTGGTCTGGAGCATTTAGGTGTGTTGAGACAATGTCAAGTGGGGAAAAGACATAAGCAAAGGTCTTTAGAGAAGCAATTATTGCTGCACATCAATACAGAAACCATTTCCAAACAAGTTTAAAATCACATTGACAATACAGTGACCATGACTATTCACATGTAGAAAGCATTCGAGATGGTTCCCCAGGGTGGACGTCCCGGCACGTTCCCATTCCCAAGGTCGGACCAAGCAAGACTCAAAGAAATACAAAAAACCTCAGACCCTGCAAGCCTCACTGAGCATGTTAGATGTTAAAGTCCATGACTGCACAATTAAGCCCTATTCGCACGGGATTAGTATTACCTGGCGATCTCTATGTTTGTAATAATTGCAGAGGTTGTCCGTGATCTTGATTTGGCGAGGTTGTACATAAATCTTTTTGTCAAGGTTTTCATTTCGATACCTTTTTACCCACCTTCCGCAAATAATTTAGGCTGCGTTGTACAGGCTTTGAACGTATTTTGGATGCCGGATCATATTGCCATACAACAATACAATGTGCAGAAAGAGAAAGCTGAAAACCATCAGAAGAGCGAAAGCAGATATTGTGCAAAGCCGAAGGCATCACATCTGGGAGATAAGTCGGTAAATTTGACACACAAGGTCCCCAGATAAGACTAATCCTGTGCGAATAGGGCTTTAGAAGACATACTGGACAAGTATGTTTATTTGGAAGCATTGTCAGGAGAAAGCGTCTTATATTTTAAAAAAGAGATTGAACTGAAGAAAAGGTTGTAAATAAGAATGGGCCAGGACGATGATGTGAAAGACATGTGATAAAGTCATACAGGAATCATTATCTACACGCTGCTGATATCCTACATGGGATACACACTCTGTGTGTGTGTATATATGTTGGTCATCTGAAGTTGTATTTGGTTAATTCTAAGACTTATGTTTTTACACAAAATGCACAGAGTTAAAAGAGGGGGTACTAACTTTTACAGATGACCATACGCTCCAGTATATTAAAAAATGTAATTCCATCGTGTGTATGTATGTATGTGTGTGTGAAACGATGTCAAATTTTATGGGAGACACTGTATAATGCCTGATAATTGATTGTTATTGGGTAACTGAGTGTCTGGAGTCTGAGTGTTTACCTGTAAGGTGTGTATGTGTGTGTGTGTGTGTTTCAGGTCCTTCAGCATGTCCGCCTGCCCTTGCTAAGCCCAAAGTTCCTTGTGGGAACAGTGGGATCAGATCCACTGATTAAGAGCGATGAGGAGTGTAGGTGTGTATGTGCTGCGCCATCAGTGCTTTTATTTATTTGTTTTTAAAGAATATGTGGTGTGTGAATCACCCTAGTATCCACTGTTACTGTGCGGATCGGGTTCAGTATCTTTAAAGCAGCTCAGAGCGAGTATTTTTTCCTCCAGGGACCTGGTGGACGAAGCGAAGAACTACCTTCTGCTTCCTCAAGAACGGCCGCTCATGCAAGGACCTCGTACCCGACCCCGCAAGCCCATCCGCTGCGGAGAGGTGTTGTTTGCTGGTACGTGGATTATAATTAATTAATGAGTAAAAATGTTGAGATTCTTACTACAGAGTGTTATTAGTAGTCATATATGTGTGTGTGTGTGTGTGTGTGTGTGTGTGTGTGTGTGTGTGTGTGTGTTTCAGTAGGAGGATGGTGCAGTGGTGATGCCATCTCGAGTGTAGAACGCTACGACCCCCAGACCAACGAGTGGCGCATGGTGGCGTCCATGAGCAAGAGGCGCTGCGGAGTCGGCGTCAGCGTCCTGGACGATCTGCTGTATGCTGTGGGCGGCCATGACGGCTCTTCTTACCTGAACAGTGTAGAGAGGTGAGCGTTAGGGGTTTCTTTATCCATATTGTATGCATTATTATCAGGGTCACTTTGTTAATAGTTAAGAGTAGAGCAATAAGTATGTGTTAGAAAATACAGGCTTACAAAAGAGCTAGTATAACAATTCAGGAAAAGAAATAATATAACCAAGAGAAAGTGAATCTTTAACAGGGCTGTGAATATTTAAGCTCGGCTGAACACTTTCTTAAAGTTGAAAGATTTACTTTCCTTTATCACACATTTTGTTTTTAACCTGACTTTTTGGGATTTGGTTTTCTAGATTTACATATTTTTAGGTCAATTCTATTGATGAAAAAAAGAACTTTGAGCTTAGATGAGTTCAGCTTCTTCTTTTTTATTTGTTTATTTTTTTTTTATTACAAGTGTAAATAATTTTCAACATTAAAATATAACATCGGATGACATTGTGATAACAAAAATAATATAGGAAGACATTAAATTAAAAAAATATTTGAAATATAATAAATCAGACTAAATATATAAAACGAGTTCAGATGTAGTAAATAAAAAAAAATTACTTCATTCATCAGATCATTATACAATTTCAGAAATTGGCCACTTTTTTTTGGTATTAATATTTTTTTGTATTGTAATTAGTAAGTAGTTAAAGTCACGAAGAAAATGATGTAATTTTGGGAATGTTGAAGAAAATTTACATTTCTGAATATAATACTTAATAATATAATATAAGTCAAAATTGGATGTAACTCATTGGTGAGGTATACATTATGCAAAATCTTTAAAAATACTTTTTACTTTGTTGGGGACACAGAATTTAAAAGGTAAGAACCATGCTTTTTTCCTACAATTACAGAATTCCAAACTAATTTTCCCCTTGAAGTAATTATTTTCCTTTAATGAAACACATTTCTCTTTATCACTAAATTTTGGGTCATAAATACACTTGTCATCAACCCAAAAAAAAGTAATAATGAAATTTCATTAAGTGAACAGAACAATTTGGTATAGCTTTAACAACTGTAGGAAATTCCTTACGAACAAGGGTTCAGCTTCTTGTACACTATGTAATATGTACAGTGATGCATCATCAAGAAACTACAACAATGCTGCCCCCTGGTGTTTCTCTCCAGGTATGACCCCAAGACTAACCAGTGGAGCAGTGATGTGGCTCCCACCAGCACATGTAGGACCAGTGTGGGTGTCGCTGTGTTAGGAGGTTACTTGTATGCAGTAGGTGGACAGGACGGAGTCTCATGTCTTAACATAGTTGAAAGGTTGGTAAAACAAAACCATAATCGCAGTACAAATTGAATATACAGGAATAAACTAGAGTGCCTGACCTCCAACAAGATTTTTTGTTTTGTTTTTGTGTGACTGAATAATATAAAGTGTCACAGATACTTTAAAAATAATCAAGTGATATGACGTGGATAATCAGACATTAGATTATTTGCCCCTGTACCCATTTACTACAGTAGTGAGCTTTTTATTTTAGGCTCAGACATTTCTGTGTGTAGATTACACATATGATTTAATTGTTTAGGATGCTGTGATCTTTAATCTCATAACATTTCTTGCATTTTTATTGATACCTTGCTTTTTTTCTGCAAAGATATGACCCTAAAGAGAATAAATGGACGCGGGTGGCATCTATGAGCACGCGGCGTTTGGGAGTGGCCGTAGCCGTTCTGGGAGGATTCCTCTACGCAGTGGGAGGATCAGATGGCACCTCCCCTTTAAATACAGGTTTGTTATTATTGAAAGCACAAATAATTGTACTACTGAGACTAGCATTAGAGCTGTGAATCATGGGTAGACTGTATGTATACGTCAAAAATAAATGGCAATCAGAATGGGACCAATGTCTGAATAACAAAATACATGAAAAAATCACGATGTTGGATCAAAACATGTGTTTCTTTTTAATAATCGATGGGACCAAGTCACTTATACAAGATGCAGAATAGGACAATCAAGAGCGACGCACAAATTTTTACTATCTAGAGAAAATGCACTAGTGTTCACGTGCAGAACCCTTCTGACATCACACATTTTATTTGATTGTAATTCTTTTATTCCTTTGAGGTACTTTGTTTTATTCTGTTGACACTTAAAAAAAAAAAAAAAAAAAAAAAAAAAAAAAAAATTTAAATCCAAATTTAGTTTTAAAGTTCTTAGTTTAAATATTAAATAACAAAAAAAATGACACTTGCCATGAATATAGTTGTAGAAGCTGGCATGGCGTTAAGAGGGAAATAAAGAAAAGATGCGGTCGGCTGACATCACGTGGCTCGTAGTCTTCAGCCCTCCCTGATTAATGGTGGTAGCCTTGATGTGGGAGCTCCCTAGTTACGGGGAGGATTTGTATATGATTAAAATTAGGGGAAAAAATCTGGGAAAAATCATAATAATAATAATAATAATAAGTGGAGAAATTCTGAAAAATTTTGCTCCACAGTAGGGGATAGTATTGCATTAACTGCCCATAAACTCAAAAGAAGCAGCAGTGATACTCCCATAAAAACGCGAGTATTTGCAGAAGATGCAAGCGGTTTATATTTTCAGCAAAAGCTGCGCTATATATGTTTTTTATCGGTTTTAGACAATGTTATTAATTAATGTAGGTTTTAATAATTTAAAGTATAAAGTCGAAAGCTGACCAACAAAGGATCAATTTAGTTCTAACTAGCATGTGATGATCTTGGATTATGATAGTGCAGTTTATTCAGTTGCTGATGTCTTGACGCATGTTCACCTTTATCATTTCTCATAAAAATGTAAACGATAAATGAAGAAGAGCGGTATATTTCGAAAATAGTATTTAGGAGTGCGGAAACATAAATTTTGAAGTAACAATACCTTAAGCATAGTATGTATGGCAGACGGAGACATTCTGATATTTTCTACAGTGTATAGTTCTGAGAAATTCCTGAACCGAAGCAATTTCCTATTTAATGTGTCAGAATTAGAAATAATGTCTGCTTAGTAATTATTCTTATTCAATATATAAGAAATAAAATGGCTAAACAAGTAGTAAATAGTCCGATGTGATGAAAAGACTAATCAATTCTGTCTTGTAGCATTTGATGAACATAGGCCTCAAAGTCGCTCTTGATTCGAATCATGACTGATTGCTTTTACGTCAATACTGACGTAATTGCTGTTTTAATTCAGTGAGTTTTGTCCTCTGAATAATTTCCCAGTTTTTTTGGATTAACATTCAAAATTTAAGCTTTGCTGCCAATTCCACAGTATCAGCGATTTTGTGTTTCAGCGAGTGTATGTTACAGATGATCAGACAGCTGGTATTTATTCTGTGGACAAACTGAATCTATTAGGCTCACGCATAGTCTGATATATCGAGTAATCAGCGTCTCGATTAAAGCAGCTCATTCATTGCATTTAAAAAAAAAAAAAAAGAAAGCAGATTGAGCAAGGCAACTAAAAAATAAAATCTTCTTACAGCCATGAATGTTAAAATGTTAGACTCGCTCTCTACCTAATGTGATCTGAGCGTCATCATTTTTAGCTCTTAAAATCAGCCACAGTGACATCTGACCAGTTTCTGAGCGCTACATCCAGACTGGCACTTACTTAAAACCAGTTTTGTAAAAAAAAAAAAAAATATATATATATATATATATATATATGGTTTCTCTGTCTTTAGTGGAGAGGTATAACCCTCAGGAAAACCGCTGGCACACAGTATCACCAATGGGCACGCGACGGAAACATCTGGGCTGCGCCGTCTACCAGGACATGATCTACTCGGTCGGGGGCCGAGACGACACCACAGAACTGAGCAGCGCTGAGCGATACAACCCGAGAACCAATCAGTGGTCTCCTGTGGTTGCCATGACGTCCCGGCGAAGTGGGGTAAGCATTTGGGGGTGGGGGGTTCATTTGCCTCAAGCTTAGGAGCATAAGGGAGTTTTCACATTTCATTATCTACAAATACACAAAAAAAAAAAAAGTCTGGTTCATTTTGATCAGTGAGAACACAATCGTTCTGCGCTCGGGAACTGTGTCTGCAATTGCTGGGGAAAAAAGTGGGTCTTGAGAAGGATACGGCTTACTCTGGCACAGATTGAATTAGATTTGGAAGCAAATCGTACCTGAACATGGAAGTGGACGTGATGTCACCAGTGGTGTCGGTCTCCTCAGAAATTTCTGTGTGAATGTAGCATGCATCAATCTCATCCTCTGACTTGCACAGCCATAGCTGATAAAATATGAAGGTTTTTTTCTGAAATACAGGTAGTTCCCTACATACGAATGAGTTCCGTCCCAGGAGCACGTTTGTAAGTCGAATTTGTTCTTAAGTCCGATAAAGTGAGTCTTATGCCTTTTGATGGGAAAATATATAATGTAAAGCATACCAATCCACTTGACTAAATCTCTCCCCTTTCCCCACACTGCCATCATGTGGCCAAAATGTGTTACCAGTCCTAAGGAAATTAATCTCGCAGTGAAATGTCGTCTCTGCGCCTTTGAATTGCGAAAGGAATCCCAGACGCCATTTTGTCTGAGAGCTGTTTTTCACTGTATTGGACTGTGAACTTGAGGATTTTTCTAAATTAGGATTATTCACCATCAGGACAGATTTACAGGACAGCTATTTTCTATCATCAAGCTCAAAATAAAAGGTGCTAGTGTGAACGTCCCCTAAATCTCCAGGGTTAACGATGTGTTTGTGGCTTTTAGGTGGGTTTAGCTGTGGTGAACGGCCAGTTGATGGCGGTCGGTGGATTTGATGGCACCACTTACTTAAAGACAATAGAAGTTTACGATCCTGACGCCAACACGTGGAGGTAATTAAAAAAAAAACACACACAACATGATTTCATAAACATGGTAAATCAAATGATTGTGGTGAACCTTTATGGTGAATATTCTGTGCGTTTCCTCTCTCTAGGCATTACGGTGGAATGAACTACAGGAGATTGGGAGGCGGGGTCGGTGTTATCAAAATGACTCATTGTGAATCACATATATGGTAACGCCCTCCTCTGACCCCTCACAGATGCCTCACTATAGCTTGTGCCTCTCATTTGAGACATTAAGAAGGAAAAATAAAAAGACTCTATTGTGTAAGACTTTTGCTTCACATCTCAAGCCAATGAGATCATCAAGGAGAGGTTGAACATCTGCGGCTCCCGTGTCCCATGAAGACTCCCACGTTCAGGGCTGGATTTCATCGCTCTTTCATAGGACCTGCACTCAGTTAAAGGCTCACTTCTATACGAGAGAGAGAGAGAGTGAGCAAGCGAGCGAGGACTCTCACTGCAGCAGCATGGTCCTGTTACAAACAGGAAAAAAAAAAGTCACATGTTAAAAGTACACTTCCCTGGAAGGATCTGTACTGCCTAGTATTTGTGATTCATTATTATTATTTTTTTTTTTTCCTTTTTAGGGATGGGGTGCAGTGGTCAAATATAAGCTGATACGTTGCCAGGTAGCATCACAGCCTCATGCTCATGTGGACAGTAGCTTGTCTAAACGGTGTTTTAATTTAATCGTATCAACTGGATGCACTGTGATGATTTTTATTTTTTTTTTCTTTTGTGTAGTTTTTTTTTTTTTTTTTTTCTTTCCTAAATAACCTTCAGCCATGGATTGAACAAAGCGTGGTATAGTGGTGCATATGAAAGCAGTAGAAGCAATAGACGCCTTTCTAGTTTCTTGAAGGTGCAAATATGGATAAAGGTGCATGCAAGTCAGTTTTCAAAAGCGGTTTCCACCATTTCAACATTATTTTTATTTTTTTACTTTAATGTCATATGATTCATCAGTCTGTGCACTTTAATCCAAGATTTTTTTTTGTTTCGAACACAGCGAGACAATATTGACATAAAAAAATGTTGGTGGATTTATTATGCATTTATATTTTGAGTTTGTTACACATGCTGGTTAATTATTATTTTTCTTATTTCCCCCCCAGAGATGCTAAAATAAAATTGTTTCCAGTCTCGGGCTGTACATGCTCGGTGTTGAAATGTTGATTTACTTAATAAAAGGGATGCATTTTGACCTCTTGAACTGTTTACACCCGAGTGCAAACTGTTTATCAGAATGCATTAACATAAATGTTATTCCACAATTAAAAAAAAACACCACTCATCCAAGTTTTTAAATTCCACATATTTGTGTCCTCATGGGTCCTCTCTTCTCCTCTTGAATGGGCTCATTACGTGAACAATGGAGAAGGTGAGAGTAGGAGGGAGAGTCGTTAGGCAGCGGGGAGGAGAGATTTGTTTAAAAAAAAAATCCAGCAATTGAGGGAGATTAGGGAGAGTCGTTAAGATTTAATGAACAGAGAGAATAAGGGGAGCCCACTTAGGTGTCCTTGTGGATGTGTGAAGAGAGGTCTTGATGGATGGATGAAAGGGCAGCATGAAAAGTAGGAGACAGGTTGTGCCTAAGACCATCTCTTTTGGCTTCTTTTACACTTCTTACGAACCATCTACATCCTCTCTGTCCCAGATTTGTACAGGTATCATCTTCAAATGTGTTTCCTTTCTTTGTGATTCAAATACAGGCGCGCTGATGATGGTGATGCCGAGACGTTGCTTCTTCTGTGCTGCTACATCCTCCTGTGTAGCGGCTCTGAACACTCCGGACCACAGTGGAAGAGGGTAGCTCAGTGGTTAAGGTGTTGGACTATTGATGGGAAACACCGAGCTGTCACTGTTGGCCCCTTGAGCAAAGCCCTTAACCCTCAACTGCTCATGTGTGAGATGAAATTGTCTGCTAAATGCCATAATGTTAAATATTCTATTGCTCTTATATTTCCGTGTCTGGTCTTTGGGGGGGTGGGTGAGTCTCCAGGTGCATTCCAATTGGCCTGCTAAGTAAACTTAATGGTGCTCTGTCCACACCAAGCACCGTTGTGTGATTCCAAACTGCGGGGAGCGAAAATGTTTGTCAAAGGAAACTGCGAACGGTGTAGGGAACGACTGAACGACGGACTTTCACTTCATGGGAAAAGGAGCTTGAAAATGGATTTATATATTTATTAATCATTATTATCGAGGATGACATTAATAGGACACAATAATAAAAATTTAATCAAGAAATGTTTATATTATATAGGCTAGTAATCTAAAAAAAAAAAAATCAAGCTCTGTACATCTTTAACCAGTTATCAATAATCAATTATACACGATTCAATAGTATGTTTTATAATGGTATCTGTTTTTGTTTCAGTATTTAGTGTGAAATATCCACAGCAGCAGCGACAGGTATCCGAGGTGCTTGTTACCATGGTAACGTACACAAGTAGTGACGTCTGCTCTGATGACTTCGCATGGTGTTCCGAATGGTGGAACTTTGTCGAGAGAAGTTCCCTTCACTAACATTCCCTGCCAAGGGTGTAGGGAGCACCCTGTAAAGTACACTTCATAAGGGGACGCAGCTTCTGCCTTAGTGTGCAGGTGTGTGTTGTTTAGTAAACATCCTTTTTAGCTTCTCGGACACTCCAGACAAATACTGGATGTTTTTTACGTCTCAACTCTCTGTCTAGAGAGATGGAGGCTGATCGGTGTCAAGCGAAAATATAGCACATCCCTTTTTAGCTCTTTTGGACTCCTGTGACATCATGATGATCCCTGAACAAGCATTTATCTATTCTTTAATTTTAAATAATGTGTCAAGCTGTTTAATATATATTCCATTTATTTCACAATAAACACACAACAGAGACAACTAGACACCAAGTATGGTGGCTGGAAGGTACGGCATCTTTAAAGGACATTTATAAAATATAACATTACATTTTTGTTTGTTATGGGGGGGGGGGTTATTGTTTTGCTGGATTCAGAAGCCAACAAGACAGAAACAGTCTGAAATGGACAGAGCACATTATTATTATTATCATTAGCAGCTAATAATTTACACTCAGTGTAGGTATGAAGCATAAAAGTGGAAAAGAACATGGTAAATATTACACAAAGAAAAAATATAATAAACTTGGGCTATTTACAGACAATATACATGAATTAAAGACACAGGCGAACTGTGATCTAACTGGGTGTAGAAACAGGATTATTTCATAAACCTCGATATTGTCCGTCTTCCCTCTTGGCTAAAAAGTCAGTGGTTTAAAAACAAAAGGAGGATTCATGTAAAAGGTACATCTTTACAGCTGAAAGACATGTAAATAAATAAAATTAAGATTTGTTCTTGCACAAAGAGAGAACTATGTTAGGTCAAAAAAAAATTTTTTACAGATAAAACAGCAAGGCAGGGAAGTTAAATAGGTGTTCTGAGGAGAGCACACTCTGTTAGCAGGGTCAGTAAGGTGCTGATGTAGTCACTGCTGCTGATCTGAAACAGACAAACAAAAACAAACATCACTCACACGTCTCAATAAAACATGGTCTATAAGACCTTTCACTAGAGACCGTACACACCATGGGGTAAGGACACGGACGCTGCTGCACAATCCTGAGAAATACAAAGAGGAATTCTCATGGCACATTTGAGACTGAAGACAAGTTAATAAGATTTACTTTCCCCTACAGCCTTTATTACATTAGGAACAACACCAGCAAGAGACTGACTGAGGATGATATTTCACGGCTAGAACTCACTTTATCTGGTCTAAAAATGCTTTCTATTGTGAAATCCGTCGGCCTGGTTTTAAAATGTTGCCCGTTAAAAATACTACCAGAATGTAATCTTTGAGAATCGCATCAATTCAGGAAACTTTCAGAGATCAGATTATTAAAGATGATACATGAATAAATTTGAGCTAAAATTTAAATTAAAGCAAAGTTCACATCAGTATAAATTACCTGCTGGCTTATAGCACAGGTTCCCACCCTGATCATGGACATGCACAACAACACCGCATGAAAGTTTAGGGTCACTTTCTAACTCCATAGTCTTTCCTGATTTTTATTTCTTTCTACATTGTAAAGTGATACTAAAGGCGACCAAAATATGCAGTAATCTCCTCTGAACAGTTGTATGAACTCGTGATCTATAAAGCCTTCATAACGGCCCTAATCTGAAGTGCTGTTTTATTAATTGGTGATTTCTGAGGCTGGTGACTCTAATTGAGCTTCTCCTCTGCAGCAGTGGTAAGTTTTGGTCTTGCTTTCCTGAGATGTTCTTCATGAAAGTCAGTTCCATCATGGTGCTTGATGGGTTTTGCAAAGGCACTTAACAATACTGTTCTTACAAGAATTATTCCAGAACAGCTGACCTGCTTTGTTTTAGTTATATATACACCTCATTCCAAATGAGTTCTTTAAAAATAAAAGTTTTGAAATCCCCAGTAATTGTCGTAGAATTTCTTTACCGATTTACACAAAGAAATTTGCAAGTGATCCCAAACTTTTGAACGGTAGTGCATTTTGTTTTTGGCACTGGATTGGTTAATTAACAGACTTTTCTGTATTAAAAGGGGTGTAATGGACGAGGGAAAAACCGCAGGGCACCCCAGAGAGGCAGTAATACATTTGGCAAAGTCTGTTTTTTTTTTTTGGCATAAGGATTTACTGCTGCACTACCGTCACCAGTGTATTGCCTTCACTATGATCCATGTGTGTAAGGTCAGGAAACTGGACCAGCAGTGTATGTGTATGTGGGAGGGGGACAAAAGTACATAAGGATGCGACTTCACAGAATGTTTAAGTGATCTCCGTTCATGACATTTCTCGGTTGATGGTTCCGCCTACCCTATGTATTGGATAGTTTCAGCAATCTCCTTAGTTGTTTTCTTTGCTTGATGCAGATCAATAATTTGATTGTCTGAAAGGGCAAATTTTATTTTGGCCAGGCAGTGAGCAAATTGAGAAGCATGCTGCAGACATCCTTTCCCTTCACTACCAGAATGGATTGTTATTGCATTTTTTTTCTCTTTTCATTTTGTGGCCGCGACTCGTAAGCACCTTTAAAAAAAAAAAAAAAAAAAGGCGCCATCTGTTGAATTTTGGAATGAATTAAAAATTTCTACGTGTTACCTGAACTGTGTGAAATCTAGGTGCGAGATCGTGTTTATTAAGTACATTGCAATTGCACACATAAGTGCGTAATAAAAATGTTGAATTTTGAAACAAACTACTGATTTTTTTTTTTCCAAAGTGTTTTTTATATAATCTTGTTTTTCCATTTAAATTTCAAATAAGCATATCTTCTATTCCCGTGGGCCGATTGCGATGAAATAAAGCCCATATGTTACCCTACATTTTTATATGATGCATGCACAAACAGACAAAAATTCCAAAAACCATCTTGATTGTGTTCTATTACTCATCTTATGTCCCTTACATTTTTTTTCTTCCACAAATATCTTCAAATGTACAGACATGCCAACAACTTTACAGTTTTACTACATGTACCAATGTGTATTTACGTAAATATCCAAATCAGTCCATAATGTGGCAACAGCACAATGTTAAGAGCTTCGGTTAATGTTTACATCGAACATCTGAATCTGGGAAAAAAAACAGACGCCTGGAAATTTCACATACAAGAGTGGAAGACTGCAAGAACTTTGACACTTACAGAAGACGTAAATAGTGATTAATCAGTTTCACAACAAATCCCGGTTCGACTTGATATTAATGTGGACCAGAATCTCAGAGATATTTTGAATGTTCCTAATGGAAAACCCTAGTACGGTGTTACTAATAAAGTAGGCATTAAATTCAGCGCACTCGTAGATCACGACATGGTACCTACCTTGATTTTGCCGTCATGGTGAGCGGACCCGAGAGACGTGGAGACCTTCATGAGCGTCCCGGCAGACAGGTAGATTTTAAAATGTCTGAAAAGGTGAGTCTCGAGTCCGTTCATAAACCGCCGCACCTCGTCAACGTGGACTCTGTCGTCTGCACCGTCCTCGGCGTGGATGTTGTTCCACAGCTCCCAGGCGTCCTGCGGGTTCACCGTGTACATGATGTCCAGCGCGGGCTGCGAGGGCAGGGTCCAGGTCAGCCTTAGGAACCTGATATTGGTGCTGGGATGGCAGCCAGTCCACAGAGCAGCCAGCCAGTTCAGACTGGTGGAGTTCAGAAACAGAGCGCCAAAATTACAGTCGAAGGTGCGTTCGAACCAGGACTTGACCAGAGACGTGAGGGATTCGGAGCCGCTGCTGCAGAACAGAGGGAGGCTCACAAAGTCGGAGGGAAGCGACTTCAGGTACTCGCCATCGCCGTTCACGCAGGTCAACCAGCCGCGCCACACCGATTTCAGAGCGTCTGCCCCAAACGCTGGTTTTGAGTGTATCTGAAAAGTAATTAAATAGGACAGGAGATCACTCACTCACAGGGTCATGGGGGACCTAGAGTCTATGCCAGGAGACTTAGGGCACGAGGCAGGGTACACCCTGGACAGGGTGCCAATCCGCAGGGCACACACACATTCACTCACACGCTCATTCACACACTACAGGCAATTTGGGAACGCCAATTAGCCTAATCTACAAGTCTTTGGACTGTGGGAGGAAACCCACCAAACTCCATGCACACAGAGACGGGAATCGAGCCTGGCCCGGATTCCAACCCAGACCCTGGAGGTGCAAGGCGACAGTGCTAACCACTATACCACCGTGCCGCCTAGAACAGGAGATGATTCATAAAAAAAAAAAGGTAAAAACCTGATGTACACTGGATAATTAGGAAATATTTGAGAGGTATTTTTATTAATACCAAAATGAGCAAAAGTGTCAAGTTTCATCACACTGAAAATGCAAAGACATGCACAAACAAGCAATCTAGATCACATTTAGCCCAGTAAACGATTAGTGTCTGAACAGCTCATACAGCGAAAGGACATTTCTTATAAATGGCTGCTTTTTTTCATATAAATGCTTTGCACTCTGTTACAGAACATATATTTGCTTGTCTAAGTCTACTGCATATTGATCCACATAATCCCTCATTGCATCATATTTGAAATGGGACCATGTATTCATTACATGCTTGTCTATAGTGTGACTTTATTCAGTTTAATGTTCAAAGGGGTTTTGATGAAGTAAAAAGCATTTGCAAGGGTAAACATTGTGAATTGTAGGTGAATTTCTTTTGTAAATGTGACTTTTTTACCCCCACAAAAACAATGTTTTTTTACCTGTGGGGAGTCAACTATAATCAACAACTTTGTCACCTTGACCTATATTTGGTTCATACCCAATCTTTTGGCACAAAGTTGGAAACACAAAATTGTATAGAATATTTTGCATACCATGTACATCATTACAATTCATGTTAAAGCATGACAATGCTGCAAACAAGCAGCTCAAAAAGCCCTGACCTCAACCCCACGGGAACACCGACTGCACACCCCAGACCTCCTCACCCAACACCCAGTGCCTGCTCTCACTAATGAAACATACAAGTTCAAACCAAACTCCAAAATCTAGAGGAAACCCTTCAGAGAATGGAGAATATTCCATCAACATAAGATGGACCGAACCTGTAATGTTCAACAAGCACATCTGCGTGTGAGGGTCTGGTGTCCACAAACTCCTGCATAGGAAACAGGATATGTAAGGAATATAAAATTATAGAAAAAAAAAAAAAAAATCAAATCAATGATGATGCCATTATCACAAGTTGATTTTCTTCGAACAGCACGTCCTGAAGCATTTATTCATTCACTACTTATACAAACCGGATTCCAAAAAAGTTGGGACACTAAACAAATTGTGAATAAAAACTGAATGCAATGATGTGGAGAT
>JAQMYJ010000001.1:28050352-28060352 GCA_030014305.1 Clarias laeviceps
AGTAAACTTGGCCGATTTCGTTATCATTTTGTTGACAAGTGGGGCTTGAAAATTCACCCACCCCCTTAAGTGGGGAAAGACAGAAAATGTTTGAGAACCACTGGTGTAGCCCAAGGTTATGGTGGCTTCAGGAGTTCAAGGTGTCGACTGTAAAGAAACAACTGGAGTCTACAATGATTTTAAGATTGAGAGAGAAATTATTTTCTACAACCATAACCAGAAAGGTTTTATATATTTGAAACAACTAAAATAAAACATGGGCTTGTCATTAAACTCCTGCGGTGTTAATCTTAAATGTTAGCGCTCTTCTACTGACTGCTTTCCAAATTGCTAAAACCCTCCTCACAGAATCTCCAATATATTCCAATATTTTACATTTTCTTTGTTAACCACAAGCACATTTACTTACTGTAAAGTTGCTTTACGTAATAAATAACGCGCGACAGGCGGCTGTGCTGTTATGTAACAGAACAGTCTGGAGTGTGTTATTTTGCTTATATCACTCGATCACAATGTTTAAATTATTAAGAGTGACACAGTGCTTGTTATTTTAGAATAAAAGTGGTTTGTAGTTAGATTCGATCATGCTTTTGAAATGTCTGAAAGACAAGTTTTATTACCTGTCCTCATCCATGTACGTTTCATCTGCGATACACAAACATGTCCTCGTTGGTTTTAAATAATTGTCTTTAAACAAAAAAAAACCTCACACATCAATGATTAGATGTTTCAAAGTTTACTTTAAGTTATTTAAGTTTACTTCATATGCACAGTAAAGAAACAGGTTGCCCCAGTACAATGAAATTATTATTAATAATAAAATAAGTATAGGTATATAAAAAAAGATTAGTTAAAAAATACATTCAACATAGAATTAAAATCAGAATATGAAAAATATGAGAATATCAAAATATATACTGTAAACAGTCCATGTAGTGTGCAAATTCCACAAATTTGCAATAAGTTTGAGTAAGTCCTCAGTGTATAAATAAATAACGTTATGATAGAACAACATGATTTTGAAACCAATTATTATCTTAATTATTAGTTTCTCTAGTAGCATCTCATATATACATATGTATACAGCATTACTATAAGTTATTACTTGAGAAACTATAAAATATTAGAATGAGCACTTGTTCCACTGAACTACAAGTGAAGTAATGGAACCCTTTCAACCAATCAGATTCGAGCTTTTTATCATGCTGTGGTGTAAAGAATATTGATCAACACCTTCTTTCCTCCCGTATTTTCTCATATGAAAGTGCAGGCTCAGAGGGCAGGTCCACCTGTGGTATGGTAAGACCCTGGCACTGGTACCTCTCTAGTTCTCTCGTTTCATCATGGGATTCAAACTGAAGTACTGAGATGCCCCAGAGTGATTTTTTTTAAAGATGTCCTGTTGGGTGTCGATTTGATCCTGGTGACATCCTGACGTCCTGCGGTTTAGCCATTTTCACTCTAACACCATGAGCATAATGTATTCTAGATTTATGCAGCACTACAAAGCTAATGAGGTCTCTCTAAAAAAGAAGAAGAAGAAAGAAAGAAAAAAAAAACACCAGAAAGATTGGTGCAACGCTTTGAAGATTGTGGGATGAAACGTTTTGCAAGTTGCATCCGTCTAACCAATCACATTCCTGACAGAATCCACTAACTGTGGATTAACACATTACTAATTCATACCATTTTAAAAAGTAAAATTATAATAAATATTCATTCACATTTTGCAGCATCTGTCAGGAGTAATAACATAATTGGAATAATCAGGAATAATCACGCTTTTCATTCAAGGTTATTATCAAAACAAATGAGCATAAAAAAAATCTCATTAGCACTTTTTTTTTGGGTGTTGTGACTTTCAGAACATGTCTACTGGAGAAATTGAAGTGTGTGCTGAGAGCCTGGACGTGTTGAACACCTGCCACAAACTGCCTTTTGAGATTAAGGACTTTGTCAAGGCAAGTTGTTTACTGCGAGGAAGCTCATTTCATGCATAATTTCTGAAAGTGTTCCATTATATTGTTTTGCCGTCATGGGGCGTTAGCATTTTGAGTTTTCCCATTAGGTTATCGTGGGCCTTCCCTGCAGTGCATTCATTTGTCATTACGTTATTTAAAGACAAATGTTTTAGCTTGTTCTCACAAAGTTCCACAAAGTGTTTCTACATAAATTACTGAAGACAGATAGTTTCACGTCTTTCACTGAGCTAATTATTTTGTCGCATTTATCCTAGGGGTGGGAATCTGAGCAATACGTTATCATAATGTGGCTTTTATACTGGCACGTTTCACATCGTGTATGTTTTGTTGCGGCAGAAATCAGAAGCTCTCCGGATGCAGTATCGATATCTTGATCTTCGGTCATCTCAGATGCAATATAATCTGCGACTGCGATCGCGACTTGTGATGAAAATGAGAGAGTACCTTTGCAATTTGCATGGTAGGACTGTAATTTAAACTACTCTCTCTCAAACACTGTCTATGTTATAAGAATCTATAATTGCATTTCTTTTCTCCCCCTTCAGGATTCGTTGATGTAGAGACACCAACACTGTTTAAAAGGACCCCTGGGGTAGGTTTTCTCCCAACATTCATTTAAGAAGATCGAATAATATATCTAGTAGGCATACATAAATAACACTACTACTTATCACACAATCATTTCACCTGCATTCCAGCTAGAAATAGACGGCATTCGCTACAAATAAAGGTCGTCCAATATGGACAACAGTGTAAGGATGTTCGTTTTCCATGTTCCAAACTGTAGGCCAGTAGCTGATGGTGTTGCACCAACTCATAAACCTATAAAAGAAGAAGAGTATTTGCAGAGCACTTTGTATTTTCTGTAAAAACTGTGGTGTATTTTAAAGGGGTTGATCAAGTACCTTAATAATTCTGAATCAAACAGTGACACAACAGTTCAATTAAATGAATCGACCACCAAAAGATTGATTAAATTGCGTAATTGATTAACTCTCACAGCGCTATACATAACTGTCCATTCAGCTGAAGAATAAATAAGGACTAAATCTTGATATGAGGTGTTCTAGAAAAAAATAAACCAATGGATGCCATTATTAGCCCAAAATGTTTTATTCCTCTCATTTCACAGCAATTTTTCATATTTGAATTTATTGAAGAATTACATCATACAGGTGTTTTGTTGGCTAAAAAAAAGGCCGTTCCTGTTATAGAAAAATAAACACGATTCAGCAAAGATCTAATTTAATGTATAAATGGCTAATAAGAAAAACATGCTAAGGACACTGTCATTCTAGAAGTTCAGCACATGGATAATATGAAGAGAAAAAATGTACTACAGTGTGCAGGTGAAGAGGCTCAAGAGGTGCTCAAGAGTTTAAGTTCATGCTCAAGGAGTGTTTATTGGTAATCCGGAATAAAACACAAACATAATTGTAATGCCTACAAGCGGGCAGAATTAAAAATCAGGGCTTAGACATAAACCCTGTAGCTGAGTTAGTGAAAGCAAGAAAGCACAGAATAAAAATGGTACGATTAATGTCCCGATTTATGCATCGAGAGGTAGAGATACAAGAGCTGACTACATAAAAACTCACAATTTAACATACATGTCAGTGTAACACACACAAGAAAGACTGGTGGATTGAGATTCTGTGATTAATTGTGGTGGGTATATAGATGGGCCGATAACCCCGTGCTTAAATCGAATTCAGCTAAACAGATGTGATTAATCCCAGAGAACTCGGTCTATGACCTGGAGCACTTTATAATTGAAATGTGCATTGATTTGTTTTTGTATTTACAAGCCACCTATTACATTACATAAAGAGATCAAATGACCAGAGGCAGCCAGATGACCATGCGTCATGCTTGCTTTAATCAGGAAGTGCTGCCTTGTTTGCTTTGTATTTAATTACTAATTATCTGTGATTAGGAAAAGCATAACCTTGTGATTAACCCGATACGTCCCTGCATCATTAACCAGTCGTGGTAACACTGTTTCACTTCACCTCCCAGTTTAATACAGATTCTCACCCGACGTTCTTTTTATTAAATGTTTTTGTATATTGCGCTTACATACTTAGATTATGACTAACACATCGATTCGAAAAAAACAAGCCACACAAAAAGAGCCACAGGTCTGACTGAAAGCTTTACTTCTCCAAAACATGTAGGCGCACACAGAGGATATAAATACACAGACTAATGAAGGGTAACAAGAAACAGGTGAGAACAATTAATAACCATGGCAACAAGGCTAACAGGAGCAGGAAACGATGACCTTATATGGAAAATGAGCTGGAAAAATGGTACAGATGGTGTCAGAATCAGGGCAGGCATGAAATACAGCTTATTATATTTAGTCATACAGGATAAATCTAAATATGACCAAATCTGACGCAGTCTACAGTTTTAATTATGTTCTTAATTAAAGATTTACTGATTTTTATTTTATTTATTATAATCAATTAATCGATCGATTTAAATTGTGTCAGTATTTTTTCTTACTCATTAAACTTTAAAACACATTTCGACTTTACTTACATGTACTGTTACTTGTTAGGGTGCCAAGGAGTTTGTGGTGCCATCTGGAGAACCCGGAATGTTCTACTCCCTCCCACAGAGCCCCCAGCAGTTCAAACAGCTTCTGATGGTGGCAGGTCTGGATAGGTAAGAATGCACAACATTCGGCGCCACTGGAGCTGAAAAACGAATAGTTTGGTCACAGTATAGTATTTTTCTGCCATGATGTAGTACAGGAATTCCCAAACTTTTTGAGTCCACACACATTTAACTCACTCTGCCTCAGTGTGATCCATGGGTTTGCTTTCCGGAAATAAAAAAAGTCATACTCGTGGAGGACTCTGTGTGTGAGTGAGTGAGTGTGTACAGTATGTGTGTGTGTGTTTTTCAGAGCTAAAATTCCAGCCTCACATAAGTGTGTAGACAGGCAACAGTGTTCTTAATGCAGCTGCAGCAAGTTATCTTTTATTTTTAATCCAGAAAGCTGCAGCATGAAAACTCATCATTTCTTCATTTTTGCTAATGTTAGCTAACATAACACATGTAGACCTGTGAGCGCCACTGGACCCCTCACCTTTGACCTATGTTCTGTTGCCTTTATAAATTTTATTTATGACTTTTCAGTCTGGTTTAGTTTTTATTTAAAGAACAATTAAGGATTTAAACAATATTTTATATAATTAGAAATTTAAAATAGACATTTTGATCAAGCTCCAGTACTACTGTCTGACAATACCTCTTTACTGCAATATTATTTTGAACATGTTTAGTGTAAATACTGAATATATGACTAATGATCTGTGAAATTCCATTTAAGGTCAGTGTTAATATATAAATATGAAACTATAAATGAGGTTATTGCATCAACGTTGAAATAATCTGGGTGACCCTTTAAACAAATATATATTTTTTTACAAGCGAGAGCATCGAGTTATTTTTATTAGCCTACTTCTTGCACACACATTAGGATTTCATGACCTCGATTTAATGGAAGCCCGATATTTAAGTGGAAATCTCATGGTTACATGTTGCATTAATCGTGCACTTCACATCAAATGACGGTGCACTTCTACTGCATCTCTCGACAGCTTTTTCTGAAGAGTTTTTCCATCAGTGCCTAAGCTTCACGCTTTTTGCAGCTGTCAGCACACATTAGAAGGGTGCTCCCGGTGCTTAGTGCAGAAAGAGGATGTCTTATAAGCTGGCAGCTGGATAATAAGGAGGAAAGTCTTATTGTAATAAATTAGTGCATAATATTCCTATAAGATGCTTTTTTGAATGTTTGATATTATTTTTAAAATTTATATAGCAATACATTTCTCTTTATTTCGATTTTTCAAATTCTTGCTTATGATACTTTTGACAGCAAGAAGGTAGTCTTTTATTGTGATAGTGGTTTATTGTCATCTCGCCCAGTTCTTTTATGTTTTTGGTAAATACATTCATCAATTATTTATACATCGCGTGGTCAAAAAAGTTACCATTTGGATTAAAATAAGCAAACTGTAAGTGCCTTTAAATAGGATAATTTCTGCAGTGCATGGTATGTTTCTTTTCACCCTAAATGATGCAGTAAGAAGCTTCTCATTTCTTTAACAACCATCTTGAAAGACAAATATAAAAAACTTTAAAAAGATTTTAAAAATGTCTGTCATATCTGAGCTAGTCAGCTAATTAGGTCTCTTAGTTAGCTAGCTGGCTCCGGTAGAACGTTGTTTTGTTTCACTGTGTACTGAACTGTATATGGTTGGAATGACAATAAAAGCCTACTTGACTACTTGACTTGACTTGAATCCCATGGTGGTGCCAAAGACGTTACTGTGGTTCCATAGGGTCAAAATATTGGCCTGCATCAAGCAATGAAAACAACTAAGGATATTATTGAAAGTACTGGATTTGGGTTAAGAATTGTATAAGACATTACGAAAATTATTAAAATGTCCAAAAAGTCACTGCCTGGATTTAACTAAGCAAAAAGTTAATAGCCTTCCATTGGATAATTACTGCAGTTATCTAACACTAACTGATGCAGTGAGTAGCTTCTCATTCTTTAAAGAACCATGAAAGAAAGATGTTACTCTGTATCAGAAAGGTCAAATTGTTGTCCTGCATCAAGCAAAAAAAACAACTAAGGAGATTGCTGAAACTGAAGTTAATTAAAGAATATAACTAAGATCTAAAAATCTATTCTTAACATTCACTGGATGTTAATAATAGGATAGTAATAATAGGGGTCAGGGGAAAGGGTTGAACCATCATCTTTGATGAAGAAAACATCCTGCGTGATGGAAAATCACTTAAAGATAAAAAAAAATAAAAAATTAAGAATAAAAAAAAAACAAAAAAACAAGGCTATGTTTAATAGTGAATGTAAGAGCATTTCTTTAAATCGTTGAGAGTACTCTTATCTGGCGCAATGAGATGACCTGTCTCCATTTAAAATTTTTTTTTTAAAGCTGTCTAGTTTTGTTTTGTTGCTGTTGTCTGCATTGAACTGCAAGTGCATCTAAATAAATTGATTATCGTGGAAAGTATTTTTCCCCCTTTTTTTCAAAAAGTTATATATTCACTACACATAAAGTGAGATTTTCACCTTTTTTGTTTTTATTTAAATAATTACAGCTCACTCAAAATCAAAAATCCCACTATATTAGAATACTGTAGTATAATATTTCATTCAGAAGGAATGGAGTGAGGCTGTGGTCACTAGTCTTTTCAGTTTAAAAATATATTTCAGAAATGTATCATGATGTCCAAGTCTTTCGAAATGTCCGATTTCATGTCTGATTTTCTGTGTGTGATGTAATCCCAGGTACTTTCAGATGGCACGCTGCTACAGAGACGAAGGCTCCAAGCCTGACAGACAGCCTGAATTCACACAGGTAATGACGCAGCGAAGCCTATGATTGGCTGTTGTATATGTGAACATAAGCTTGGCTCCAAATGCCAGGGAATGCTGTGATTTGTCTTTCTCTTTTTCCCACACACTTATTCTAGCTGTGCTAATAGCCTAGAGGAGAAACTTTAATTAGAATAACAGAAAAAAAATAAAAATAAAAAGTCTTCTGCACTTGCAGGTGGACATTGAAATGTCTTTTGTGGACGCGTCTGGAATCATGACTCTGATTGAAGGCTTGTTGCAATACTCCTGGCCAGGAGACAAAGGGACGATCAGCACCCCTTTCCCCTGCCTGACATTTGAGGAAGCCATGAAACATTATGGAGTGGACAAACCTGACACTAGATTTGGAATGAAGGTCAGTGTCAGTGAGTGTTTCTTATTTATATTCTGGTTTGAGAAACTATGCAGTACTTCATCATCATCCTTCTGTGACTTTTTATTCCCCCTTATACTGTTCCACCCCTAGATTAAGCACATTCCTGTGATGTTTTTTTTCCACCAGTACAGAATGCATAATGCTTTAAACGGTACATTCGGAAACCCTGGCGTAACAAGATGCCGTGTGCTCTTTTGCATGTGTAGCTGGTGGATGTTAGCGAGATGTTCCAGCACACACAGATTGAGTTCATCAAGGACGCCATCGTCCAACCAGGCGGCTGTGTCCAGGCCATCTGTGTTCCAGACGGAGCTGTAAGTAAGAGATATGAGCGAGCTGTCTCAGTGTCTCAAACACAGTCATCATATAGTCAAACCTAATGAATTTCTCACAGATTTATTTCTCTGATAGCGCTGCCAAAATATTTCAAAGTGTCTGTTGTAAAGGGCCATTAATAATGTATAATCTCTAAGAAAAGCTTAACATTAATTAATGTGTTCATTTAGCCCTATACAGACTATGTTGAGAATAAGATTAAATACGACTGTATATGTAATTGTAAGAAGTGATATAATACGTTGGAAAATATAAGAATTGTCTACGGGAATTCTTCACTGTTTCTGCCCCCTGGACGTACCTGAACCATTTTGATCTTCTACTTCTGCTTGCAGCTTCTTTCACCTGAGAAACACTTGCTCTTGGTGTGGGTGGTAACACACAGATACTATACTTTTTAAAGATCTCTCTGGATGGTTTCACTTGCACAGGTTGAAGATTGATCTTACTTGAAACACTTTATAACCAAGACTTATTCATTATTCAGTGCGTAACTTCTCTTGACACTGGAGATCTAATGCTGTGAACTGATTAAAAATGCATCATACAAACACTATAATGTAGATCACAGGTTCTTAATATGGGGTGAGAGTCACACTAAAAAATTTGTTAAAATCTGGATTGCTGATCAGAAGGTTGGTGGTTCAAACCCCAGCATCACCACAAGCTGCTGCATTTGACCCTTGAGGAAGGTCCTTTTTTTGCCACCCTCTGCCCCAGGGGGTGAGATATGAGGACTGACCCTGTGCTCTGAATGTGAAAAAAAGAATATCACCCATGTTCAATGTAAAATATACACCATTCAGTCATAACATTAAAACCATGAACAGTATGACCACCTAGGGTTTGGGTTCCCATTGGCCCCTTGGGTCAGGGCGCTGGCAGCGGATCCTTTTAGTGCTGTGGAATGCAGGATGGACCCTTTGTGGATTGGACATAACATGGGTGCTCGATCAGATTGCGATCTGGGGAGTTTGGGGGCCGGATCGGCAGGCTTGGGATCTTTGCCTGTCGGGCCCATGCAGGCCAGAATATTTTTTTTTTTCAGTGATTAGTGGTACATTGGCTTTTCTCTGGGATCAGACCAAATGGGCTAGCTCTTGGTCCCCATGGGCATGGGCGAACCCCATGGTCTTGTCACCAGTTTTCTGGTGTATAATTGGTGATTGATGTTGTTCAGTCGACCCATCTTACAAATAAAGACTCCTGGACTATTTGTTTATGTAAGATCTATCCGATAGCACCATCATCAGGCCATGAAAGATTGACTAGATAAGCTAGTTACTGTTCAAGGAATAGTTCCCATTAAGCACAGCCTAATGATGTAGCATTTTCTGTACTGCATTCTCTCAAAAGTTTGGAATCACTTTCTAACTCCATAGTTCCTGATTTTTATTTCTGTTTGTTTTAAAGCAATGCAAAATATGCAATAATCTCCTTTGAACAATTAATGTTTCTTTTTCTCATGATCTGTAAAACCTTCATAACGGCTCTAATGTTGGACTATGGTTCGGAAGGTCCCCGGTTAAAATTTCTTGACCACTAAGTTGTCCCTGTTGGGCCCTTGAGCAAGGCCCTTAACCCTTAACTGCTCATACAGTATCAATGAGATAAAATTGTAAGTCGCTCTGGATAATGAACTTGGTTTTGAATGAACTGGATAATGAATGGTTTTGGTCTTGCTTTCCTGGGAAGGTCTTCATGAGAGCCAGGTTCATTAAATGCACTTGACAATACTGTTCTTGCAAGAAATATTCCAAAAAGACTGACCTCCATGTTTTAAAATATGTTTTGTTGTCATTGTCGTTGTTGTCGTCACATAATTACAGTGGAACCTTGGATTTCGAGCATAATTCGTTCCAGAAATGGGCTCGTATT
>JAQMYJ010000001.1:28073920-28089489 GCA_030014305.1 Clarias laeviceps
CCAGTATTGTTGTAGAATGTAGAAAATAAATCACTAAACAAAAACAAAGAAATTTGCAAGTGACCCCAAACTTTTGACTTGGCTCTTAAAAAAGAGCATAGACCTTCTAGCTATCCTTCACCCAAGACTAGACCCCACTTTGAAAATGTTGTAGCCTTAGGATAAAAGATTAAAAAAAAAAAATTTTTGGCTCAATACTTTTTTTCTTTGTATCTTTCCCCACAGCGCCCACTTCTGGGGAAACTGAGATTGCAGTGTGCTGAGCTGTTGGAGGGTCGCGGTGTGCCTGTACGTGACCCTTCAGTCTTTCACTTCCTGTGGGTGGTGGACTTTCCCCTCTTCTTACCTAAAGAGGGTGACCCAGAGGAACTGGAATCTGCACACCACCCCTTCACTGCGCCCATGCCCGAGGATGCCCACCTGCTCTACACCCAGCCTCACAAGGTGCACTGCAGCATTATCCATATTTTACTTTTCCTTGTACAGGCACAATGTTTGAACACAGAAATGTGATAGAGGCATTCAAGCAAACATAACTATAAATATGTGTATGTTTAAATATTTGTGATGTATTTTTACAGCATAGCGTTGTTTGTTTGGTACTGAATTTTTGTTCTTCCTTTGAAAAGCGAGTAATTGTGACTAAATTGTGAAGTCGCTCTGGATTAGGGTGTCTGCCAAATGGCTATATGTAAATGTCAATGTAAACTAATTTTGCAAGATGCTTCAATTTCAATTGTACAATAATGTGTAAAAGTTATTATCCCCTATATTTTTGTGTAAAAACATAATAAAAATTGCAGTGAAACATTAGTGGAAAGACAAGCAATAGAAAAGCAATTGTTGCTACACATAAATCTGGAATAGGTTATAAAACAATTTCCAAACAATTTGGAACATTCACCCCATGGTTAGACCGTGCAAATACAAAAACAAACAAACAAAAAAAAAACACAAGAGCTACATGTCAGACCCTACAGGCCTCAATGAGCTTGTTAAAAGTTAAAGTTCCATGCTAGCACAATTAGAAGAAGACTGAACTTAAAAGAACAGGTTTACAATACTGCATCTAATTCACTAACTCAACTCTTTGATTACAAATCAAAGAGTTGTGTGTCCTTAATGCCCACTGCCATTTTTGACAAAAACCAAACCGCATTTTAGCAGAAACACCTCATACCCACTGTAAAGCATGGTGGTGGATGGCTGATGATTTGGGCTTGTTTTGCAGCCACAGGACCTTCTTGAGTCGACCACAAACCCCGCTTTATACCAGTATTCTTAAGGTCAATGTGAACCAACAGCTAAAGCTTGGTCGAATTTGGGTCATGCAACAGGACAATGATCTGAAGCACGCCAGTAAATCTACATCACAATGGCTAAACCTGTAAAGAATCAAGGTGTTGGAATGGCCGAGTCAAAATCCAGACCTCAATCTAACTGAAATGCTGTTAAGATAGAGCTGTGCATAAACGAAAGCCATTCTTTTAGGCTTCATTTTTGTTAAATGAGTAATGGGATGGTAAAAAAAAAAAAAAAGTATATTTCGTTCGTCTGAAGTTGTATTTGCCTAATTCTAAGACCCACTGTGATCACATGATTTTTTTAAAATGATGTTTTTACACAAAAAAAAAAAACTAGTTTAATAAAGGGAGCACTAACATGACTATATATTGAATTATATTAAATGTATATGACTCTATATTGAATTAATATTGTCTAGTGATAGTAAATTTGTAATGCTGCAAACAGACACATTTCCAAAGAGACCCTATGAATAGCTAAATCTAAACCCCAAGGCTCTGAATTATCCTGTTATCACATGAGAAATGAGAAGCATTCACACCAGCGCGGTCGGTCCCTCATGTCAATTTAGGGCTGATTTTAACATTTTTGTCACCGGCTCAGTTTCTCTCACTCCTCCATGGTTTCAATCCACAACCTCTCCTTTAATTAAATACACTTGTCTTTTTACAATTCATTCCTCAGGTGCGTGGCCAACACTATGACTTGGTGCTGAATGGCTGTGAGATCGGTGGCGGCTCTATCCGCATCCACAATGCAGCTCAACAGCTCTACATCCTGGAGAACATCCTCAAGGTAAAGCATGTGCAATTTAGCAAACAATGCAGCGTTGAAATATAAATGCCTTGTGTTGCTATGGCAACACCGGACAATATGTGAACAGTAGGTTTAGAGTCAGTGCAATGTTACAGCTCGGTGCTTTTGTATATGCTTACACAGAGACTAGAGATTTTATACAACATTACCTGGCCATTTTGTTTTGTTTCTATATACACTGTGTTTTATTTTTGTTTTTTTTACCAAGCTTCTTATTTTTTTAGATTAGCTCAAAATCTATAGGTGAAGGCTGAATTAGAGGTGTATAAGGTTTATAAAATACTCAAATTCACCTTCTCTTACTTGTCTATGTACACTGTTCTCGGGGGGGCCTGGAGTCTTTTCCAGGGGACTTGGGGTACGATAAGGGGGACACTCTGGACGGGTGCCAATCCACTACAGGATACACAAGCATGCACGGCACACACACACTCACTCACAGACCACAGGGAAGTTGAAAATGCTAAATTTCTGTGGGAGGAAACCAGAGGAAATCAACCAAACACAGGGAGAACAAGCTGACTCTATGCGCACAGACACAAAAGGTGGTATTCGAGCCCTCAAACCTGGGATCACCGTTATGCCACCGTGCCGCCTTACTCTAAATACAGTAATGTTAAACATTTCACGAAGAGCTGAGTTCTTACTTTAGTGCACCGATTGTTCTGGGCCGATTCTGATATACTACTCAGCTCACATGACCTGAGGGGTAAAAGTGGTGTTAGGTATTGTTCTGTGCGATCTTTCATTGTTAGTTCTTCAGTCTTTGGGTGAAGTGTGATATTTTATGTAAGGAAAGATGCCCATGGATTGAACACTTTGAGCCACCCTGTATAGCTCCTGCAAAATTTCTATTTATAGTATTATGTTATATTATTAAGTGTGATTGATTCAGTTTTGATTTCATCTTTTGGTGTCATTTAGCATTGCACCTATAACACTAACCAGTCACTTTAATAGGAACACCTTTAGCCCTGTTCATTTATGCAAGTCTACAGATAGCCAATCTGGAGAAATAGTCCCCTCAGATTCCTGTTCTTGACTGGCAGGGAAAAAGCGATATGGTCCTCTGCTTTTGTTGCTTATTCACCTTAAGATTTGGTTCGTTGTGCATTCTGAGGTGTTTTTCTGCTCACCCCGATTGTAAAGATTTTTATTTGAGGGCACAGAAGTCTCCAGTCAGTTTGTACTATTCTGGCATTTCTCCTAGACATTCTGTCATCAACAAGGCATGTTTTGCTGGCAGGCTCAACTGAAGTAATTTCTTCTTCTTATTATTAATATTATTATAATAATGATTATTATTACCTTTGAAATGATTCTCTGTTGTAAGTAACAATTGTTAAAAGTCAGTGTAGTGACACTGACTGATGACTGATGACACTTCTGATGTTTATTATGAAGCTGTTCATCTGTATCTGCATGGTTTTATGCATTGTGTCTGTGCCGGATGATCAGCTGATTAATAATTGCATGGATGATCAGGTGTAAATGCGCAGTCATAGTGAAGTGGCTGGTGAGTGGATCTAGAACAGGTTTATAGTATACCCAGCCAGATGCAGAATTTGAAAGAAGTAAAATGTGAAATGGTGGTCATGGTTACATAACGTGGAATCAGAGTTGCGTTTTTGTGTGGCTATAATGTAGCTTAAGGCCTAAACTAAATAAAGACTGTCCTTGAATTGTGACCTGCTCTAACTGTCTTACAGGAAGATCCGTCTCTCCTCTCTCACCTTTTGGAGGCGTTGGATTCCGGAGCCCCTCCGCATGGCGGGATTGCATTAGGTAAGCTCGAACCGTGACACTTGGTACCTAGCAAGATCCATCAGTTAGAAACAGAATAAGGTCATAACAGAGCGGCTGTAAGTAAAAGATTTTTCTGAAGTTATCTCCCCATATCAGCTGCGGTCATGCTCCAAGCTAAAATTGATCGTCTGACAGAGATTACTTGGCAGCGCTGCAACTCTTCTGAGAACTCGAAAGTCAAAACAAAACCGTGTCCATTTGAGATTTTATTTTCTGTCCGTGACTCAAAACACAAACTTTTAACCAACGTTGAAGATGCAGTAACAAACTGTGAAAGTCTTCTCAGTGATTTCATGGCAGTGTTTTAACATTTCACCCTCCTCCTTCAGGTCTGGATAGGCTGGTTTCCATCATCGTGGGGGCTTCCAGCATCAGGGATGTCATCGCCTTCCCTAAGTCCTTCAGAGGTCATGACCTCATGAGCCACGCCCCCAGTTTGGTATCAGAGGAGGAGCTGAGGCCATACCACATCTCTGTGCTCTGGCCTGGTGCTAAAAATGGCCAGGTGGACAAACCATGACTCTTCAACTGTATATTGTCTTTCTTACACCTTGACTCTCATGTAGAGCTCGAGAATCTCTAAGCAGTTTCTTGGATCAAACCACTTTTTATGTTAAACATCCTTTTTAGATACTGTAATGTCTGTAACTCATGTGAACATTAAAGACAATGTATTCTTCTCCTTCATCCATTTCATTTAGTTCAAGACTTACAAGAAAGGTTGCATGGGTCTTGATTCAGAGAGAATGAGAGCGAGAGGGAGAGAGAGAGAGAGCGAGAGAGAACATTCCAGTAGGGGGTAGCGTTGGTCCATCACGCTGCATTTCCTTTGTGGATATCCTGAAGCAGAATGCATACATATCTAACATTTCATGCTTTTCACTTCCCGGTATAACATCAGTTGTTTGCCGAGGGCTGATGCTTATCTTCAGCAGCAGCATACTGATCTCCCACACTTGGGTCCACATATTCATTATGCTGAGTGTTATTTTGGGGTCAGACCTTGTACGCTGTGTGAAAACAGAGGTGAGTTGGAGGGGGGGGGATGGAGTGCTGAATGCCGCCGATTCTCAGTTTAACGAAGTCTCTGACTTGCTGTGGCTTACATTTCAGGAAATTCAGTCAGGAAACGGCATGTTGCGATGTTGCGCTTGCCAACACTGACAGGCTTGTAAGCAGATGTTCTCATTAAATCTCCAAACACACCGCTAAAGTGTGGAGCGACTACCCAGTTTGGCACAGCGCATGAGTGAACTTTCTCCGTCTTGGTAGATAGGGAATCAGGCAGCTTTGAAGATATAAAAACTCCTTGATGAAGAACCTCAAATAAACAGAAACTGACAGTGAGGCACTAAGATCAATCTCAATTCACTCATAGCGGAGTTCCAGGAGTGATCAAATAACTGCAGAACATGAACGTGACTCAAGTTCAGAACTCTTCGCTCGTTCTCAACTGGTATCAGCACCACCTTCAATTTCCTCACACTCTCAAACCGCCTAAATGAATCTCCCGTCAGAGCTCAAAGTACATAGCAAACACAAAAGGTCAGACCAATGACTATGAAATTCCCTCCTCACATAAACCACTTTGAGTTAGCACACAGTGTGTGCATGGCTGTGCCGAGTAATTATACCCGATACCAGCTGAGAATCTTTCTCAGGGCTTAATTTGTCACTTTGCAAATCTTTCACCATTTTGTAATTTCTCGAGACAGTAAGCCAAGTGGAAGTGATGAGTAGGAAGGAGCCTTTAGGTTCTTGAGACATGCGGAGGGATAATGAGCTCACAATTTTTTTTGGTGTGTGTCGGTGTGTTCAGTGAACTCAGAACATTAACCTTTAATCAAAGGGATATTTATAGTTATTAGATTTTAATATTTGATCTCAATTTGTGAATGATCTTACCATTTCTCTGACAATCCATGGCTGTGTTGCAATTGAAAAGAGAATGATGGAGCCTGAAATGGAAATCTAGTACACAGGTTCCACTGTGGCTATAATTACTTATGCTTTAATGAACCTTTTTTTTGACCATAGTCGGACGCATGCAAAGCAAAGGTCATATTTATTATCACTTTATTATCTTTAAGACCAGGCAGTGGACTCAGAACACGAACAAGGGAGCAGAACGTCAGAGAATAAGGGCTTATTATCTACCGAACCCTGAACGGACACAATTAGCAGCTTTAGAAGCTATTTTTCTACATTCAGAAACGTTTTAAAGAAAATGGTGTAAAAAAAATGTATTCTTGCAGTGAATATGCATGGCAGATAAATCAAAGGGGGGATATCATTCGACGTGAAGGAATGCTACATAACAATAGTCACTTGTCACAGTGGATAATGCTACAAATAAATGGAATATTGAGAAGCTGCCTCTGCTCTACCCATAGCTGCTTTAAAAATATTTAAACCTGCTGGTTTTAACGAGGTCTCCATGTTTGGTTTTTCACACATTCGATGAAATCAGGATGTGGAGAACTCCCTGAAGGTTACTGGATGGTTATCCGTGCAGAGTGATGCTCATGTGGAAATGATAACTCGTTTGTAATTCCCAATACCATAGCAGAAAAAGGAGTCTAAAAAAAAAAGAAGGCACTAATCCATCCACCTGCTTTTCTGAACTGTAGAGGTTCAACGTCAAATGTGTTCACGTGGAAATCTTCACTTCTTCTTCAAGTTCAAAAAGGTGCCACGAGGAATTATTTAAACAGTGCAGCTTCTATTCAAACTAATCAGTCCTTATTGAAGCTTAATACAGCTGGAATGTCAGTGGATCCCAGGAGGCTTGAGGAAGATGTAATAATGATGGATGTGGATAAGCAGTGGTCCGACGTGGACTGTCTCAAGACCATTTTTCAGTGGTTTCCTCATTCATTTTAGAGGACTTGAAATGTGCTTAGCTGTAAACGATTTTTTTTTTTGCTTTAAAATATTTATGTGCAATTCTGCTGTACTTCCGAAATTGAAATGTCAATATATTTGATTAGAAAATAGTTTATTATACACTGTCTGGTTTCTAAAGGGTTTGCAACAAGGAAAGTAAACGACTAGGGTGATTGCTGAAATTACAGGAATTAGGTTAAGAACTGTCCAATACATTATTAAAACCTGAAATATAGTGCTGAACTGTAAACGTCTTGGAAGATGTCATCGAAAATGACCATTATCACAGACAACATATGGAGATAAAAATGGTCTTCAATTCCAGATTGACCCTATTGCAATGTGATGGGTGTGTCAGTGTTTGAAAGTACAAGCCTCTGTACTTTCACTGTTGTGTTCTGGGCTTGCTTCAGTTGGTCAGGTCTAGGCTCAGACATGTTATGTGGCAATAAAATGAAGTCAGATGATGTACTGAATGTATCACATCACTGGGGTTTTTCTTCTCTGATGGCACAGGGCACGTTCCTGTACTCAAATTCTGAAAGTGTGGTTCTAGAAAAACAAGAAATAATTTTCACACTAAAAGTGGTTAAACAACATGTGAATGTGTGCTAATTTATGACTATTATAATTAATTAATTAATACATTTACGGTCAGGCAGTGCAGTGTGTGTAAGAATCACTTTCTGTGCCAATTAACATTTAATTAGGGGATGAGATTTTAGCAGACTTTACAGGCTGCTGACAAGTAGTGTTGTTTTGTTTTCTTCTTGTGATCATTCTGTGCAGTAAAAAAAAAAAAAAAAACAGAATTTAGTGTGAAGGTAAAAACACTAAATTTAGCAGAAGGGTGCAGTATTTACAGGCTACTCAGGCAAGTGATGAGTATGGTTTTGACACTGTGTGAAATGTGCCATCACCCAATCGTGCCCTCTAGCAATCACTGATTGCCCTTGGAGCGAGTAGTGCATGGTAACTTTATCACGGAAGCTTAATCCCATTTAATAGCCATCATGACTGATGGAATCTGTCTGCGATTGCAGATACTGTAGTCGATCAGCTCAGGCTTAATGAGAGGACTTGTTCATAACATAATGCAATGTTTTACACTTTGTCCCATACTGTAGAGTATTTGTTGTAGAACTTTAACCACAACCATGAGTTCATTTACATTCATTGTTAAATTATTATTTTAAGATTTATATTAAACAATGAAATGTTGATTTCTAAAGCAATATTAATTACATTTGGGATAGTTTATAAATGGACATTTCTCAGGCCAAGCATCAGAACAATTACTGACTGAACCTCTTGCTCTATTAACAGGCCAAATTATTGCAAAACTATATGCATATTCTTAGTGTGGTGAGGTGTTAATGCTTAGTGTTTACTGATATTTTCCATTGACGGTGTCAACTTTCTCATGCTTCCCCCTCTCTCTTTGTTCCTAAATTATTCTCCATCCTTTATATGGCAATACGTATCCTGTTCAGGGATGGAGGGAGGCCTGAAGCCTATCCCAGGAGACTTTGGGTACGAGGCGGGGTTCACCCTGCATGAGTGAGTCGCCAGTCCATCGCAGGGCACAAACTTACACACGCCAGGGAAATTGGAAACGGCAATTAGCCTAATCTGCATGTCTTAGCACTGTGGGTGGAAACTGGAGTACCCAGAGAAAACCCACTAAGCACGCGGAGAACATGCTTGGTGGACAAAGACGAAAGGCAGGAATCGAACCTTCCACCCTGGATGTGTGAGGCCACAATGCTAACCACTATGCCACCGTGGTGCCCATATGGCAATACTTTCTGATAAATATGGTTCAGCCATGCATACTTTATAGAATATATTCTCATGGTGTTTGATGTACAAATGTACTTTGTATTCACTCCTGAAATGGCCAAGGATTTACATACCTCTTTGAGCTTTGAATAAACCAGAGAACATGCAGGAATGTGTGTGTGTGTGTGTGTGTGTGTGTGCTTGTGTCTCTCCCGATCGACAGGTGATCGGCAAGCGTGTCGAAGCACAGCGGACAGCGAACGGCAAGCGTGACGAAGCACAGCAGATAGATCTAGCGGTTCACTCATCAAATCTTTAAACCTAACAATGCTGAAAACGGCTGCTGAGTGGAGCTGTTATTCCACATTGTTATTACAAAATCAACAAAAAAAAACAATGTGTGGATAAGACTTGGCTATTTTGATTAAAAGAGACATTTTGTAAGCAACTTTTGTGTTGAAACTTTGCACCAGGAGTCAGTTAGACTTGATTTCATGGAAAATATCATGGAAATATTATTCTAATGGGCGACACAAGCCACGATTTTCATATTTTCATATTTTCCCCTATATATTGGGTAAAATACCATTTAAAAAATAAATCTGTACTGCATTGTTTTTCAGCCTTGGAACCATTAAAAAAAAAAAATGAACCTCTAGAGAAGACAAAAACTTTCCTTTTAATAGAATCCTCCTGACATTTGTGTCGTGTCATCTGATCTAAAACTAATCTGCCAAACCAACAGTAATTCTAAATTGGAGGCTATTTGTGCTGTAATGTTTGGACCCTGATGATCACCGCTTGTGGCTTATATTTGATGTATTCATTTCACAAAACATCCTCAGAGGAATTGCAAGAAGATTGAGCCTCGTATCGAATGGAATAGAGTAAACAGCTAAATAGATACATGAAAATTGCTCTAATCAAGTTATGGCTGTTAAATTCCATGCTGCAAATTGGGTCTGACAGATGGAGGTAACGGTGTTACTGTTAGTTGTTGAGATAGAAAAACAAATGCTTTACATACTTGCATTTGCATGCTGAATGACTTGCATATAAAAAAAAAAGATGAATTTAGTGTCAAAAACGGAAATAACACAATATTACATTACGTCCAACTGGTTGATTCCTTTTGGCAAAACTGTGTGCGCCCAGAGGTGGACCTGATTGTTAATAAATGCTTACTGAACCGTGGTTCAGGGTTTCCATCCGTACACATTGTTTGCTGAAATAACACTGTGGCCTGCTTCAAAAAAAAAAAAAAAAATTTCTCCCATTTCTGTTCTTTTGATTGTTAGCTCACTTGGCAACTGCAGTAGATCTGGTTAACAGTGTCACATGCACAGTGATGTCGTGAAGATCGCTAAATAACTTGTTAACAGTGGCAGAAGTGAAGTTGTTTTAACACGTGTTATGGAAGAGCTCCGTGTCACTCTCATAATTCTATTCCAGTGAGCACAATACTGCCATCATTTCCCCCATCATGATAAAACAGACAATTCAGGAGCTTTTTTTGTCTTCTTCTACATTAAAAAAACAAAGCAAAAAAAAAAAAAAAACTTTTAAAGTCTTTGTAGTTGCTCATCGTAGTAGACAAGGGAATCACCATGGACCTCCGGATACAATATCATCATGACTCCTACGTAGGTTTTGTGCTGCACTTTTGTAAGAATCATGACATTATAAATATCCAGATAAAAATTTTTGTTTCATATTTTGCTACAATTCTAAATCACATCAACCTGCGCAAGTAGTTGCTCCTACCTTTGTAAGCAGAATGATTTGCTGTATAAATAGTTTCGAGCAAGTAGGATTATAGAGGAACAGCAACATTTTACCATTTCAAATGCAATCAAAGTATATAAATTCACTCCCTGACCATCTATATTCACCGCTTTATTCTGTATTCAGGGTCACGGGGGGCCTGGAGCCTGTCCCAGGAGACTTATGGCATGAGGCAGGGTACACCCTGGACAGAGTGCCAATGCACACACTCATTCACACACTACGGGCAATTTGGGAACAACAATTAGCCTCGTTTTCCGGTCTTTGGATGGAAACTGGAGGAAACCCACAAAGCACAGGGAGAACATGCAAACTCCATGTACAGAGAGACGGTAATCGAGCCTGGCCAGGAATCGAACCCGGACCCTGGAGGTGCAAGGTGACAGTGCTAACCACTACACCACTGTGTCGCCTAGTATGGAAAGTAAAACACAAACATACAGATCCAAAACATACCATTTTGGAGTCAGTGTGGCGATATACTGTATGAATTGCCAAACCAAACAAAATAAGTGCAATACGTACTGAATGGTTTATTTCCTCCATACAGCTCATGGGTTCCTGGTTTGATCCCAAGCGTGGGTTACAGTCAGCTTTTTTTTTAATAAAGCGTCCTGCTGGATTTGGTTCTCGAAATTACTCCTAGATGTAAATTCGTGTGTACATAGAGCTCTGTGATGGACTGACCTCTCATTTCAGGTTTTATTAAAGGAATTTGGCATTCTTTCCAATAATCTCTATCCGCCACATTGGTAGTTTATACAGAAGTAGTTTATTACAAGAATTTCAAAATTTAAATTTACCTGTACTCAAAAAAAAAATTAAAGAAAAAAGACAAAGAAAAAAAATTATAAACTGTTATCAAAACTTACTCATAATAACTCAAAAGGCATGTGCACAATTTGTTCTTCAGAGATAGGACGTCATTTTCAGAGTGAAGGATTTGTGGCTATAAGGTGCCATAGACAATAGCTTTAAGAAACGAGGGCTTAACTCAGAACAAAGGTTCACTTGTGTGTAATTCTAAGCCCTTTATTTTTAGCATTTCTCGTTTAAGCTGGCATTAATTATGTACTTTTCGACATTTATGTTTAGTGTGTATTTGGGAACTGCACGAACCTTATAGATGCAATTAGAGGATCTACTACAGATGTAGAACTAGTTCATGCTTAGATAGATGTTTGTAGATACTTTCCCCATTCCTCTGCCTTAACTGTAGCTAAATACCTTTCTTATCTAGTTTTTTGGAGTAGGGGTAAGCCCTCTGGCCTTGTGCCTTCAGAGTCAAGGGTTCAAGTCCCGCTCGGTCTTTGTGCATGGAGTTCTTCCTGTGTTTGTGGGTTTCCTCTGGGTACAATACTCCGGTTTCATCTCACAGTCCAAAAACATGCAGATTTCATGCAGAATTGGTGTTTCCAAATTGCCTGTAGTGTGCGTGTGATTATACCCTGTGATAAATTGCCAAACTGTCTAGAGAGTACCCTGCTTAGTGCCCCGAGTCCCCAGGGAGAGGCTCCAGTCCTCCAGCAACCCTGAACAGTATAAGCGGTATAGAGATTAAGTCAGCAATATTTAACGGTAGTCATTTAATAATACGCTTTGTGGAGAAGAATAAAATAACAAGCCAGGTCTTTAAAGGGTTAAACATTCTTCTCTGCTACAAAGTGTGCCACTTTGCTAATCACTCTTATTGTTACAAATGAGTGGCGCTCGTCATTTTTCTTAGCAGCGAAGATTGAGACGTTTCTTCTTCCTCTTTCAATATGTCAGGACATGTCGGGCCTGAATAATAGATTGTCTGTCAGACCTCCTAATGTCATTTGCTGTCAATATTGGAGCGGCATGCTTAACGCCGTATGCTAAGGGAGCTGCTGCACAGTGTGTGCCTGGTGAAGGCAAAAATAAACGCTTTCTGTTTGGCTAATTTTAGAGCAATGCTGAATAGACAAGAAAAAGGGAACAGTAGTGGGTCCGGTCATAGAAGCATTTGCTGATGAATTATAAGAAAGGTGTTTCTCATTGCAGGTTTATAGGACAGATTTGTAGGTCGTATGCATCATGTAGGTTTTCCCTTTAGCAAATATTTTATTCTCTCAGGTCACTAATGTATTAACGAAAAAAAACGAATACGTGTGATCTACATGGGGTGTTCAGGTCAAACCGGGACTTTTGATTATGCAGAATAACAACACTACACTAGTGCTACACTAATTTAGTCTATATAATCCATCATCTCACTAGTGCTTGGATACCATCAAGTTTTCATGTCTGAAACGCTGGCCTCCTAGGAACTCCTATAATACCCCAAACATAAGAAAATGGCTTGGAGCGAGATCTTGTGTAGCTCAAATTGCTGAAACGGTTAATGCACACACAATGCATAGCAAAACAATGGGGACCTGCTTAATATTAGGCAGTTGGTCATGATATTATCACTGGTCTGCGTCTTTCTTTTTAATTGTCCATGAGTCAGCCTTTTTACATGTTATTATAGAGGAATATCTCTCTCCTAACCATTAAGTTTGCTTGAAGAAATGAGTTCTGTGTTTCAGCTGAAGGAAAGCCCTGTATCATTTCCACCCAGGCTAGCATGGGTGACTGAGCGCACTGAGGCAAGAGGCATATGAAGATATAGGCTACGGAAAGGCCATAGCATATATCAATTTTCCACCAGCCTCATCTTCATACATGAATGACCTTTTCAAAATATATGCGGTCAGGCCAGCCTTACTGGAGAAGATGGATTTTTGTTTAACCAAATTGACTTCTGTCAGAGTTATTGATTGATTGTCAACTTTTGTGTCACCATAATTGGCGCCACCAACCGATTATATACAGCACAGACAGTCCTCTCTTATTATTACTGTTTTGTACAGCGGAAATCTAGTACTGTATGTTTGTTAGTTTCCAGGTCAGTATATTGAAGTGCATGTAGCAAAGGCACAAAACAGGGTACGCATATCTATTTTTTAAAAATTCTTTAAGAATTTCTAGATTTTTCCTTTTGTGTTTGTAATGAAATTCTGTTTTGTTTACTCATTATCCACAAAAGCGTTTGATTCTCGAGCACACAAAATAAGTGACTTGGATCAATTATTTATTGGGGCTCCTATATGAAACATGAATACATTTCTCTAATGAAATACACGTACTTTAAACAGTTTAAAGCAGCTTCGGGGAGAAACCAGGATGCGGATTTAGATCCCTAATGAGTGAGTCAGATGTGAGAGTTCAACAAAAATGCTGAAGAAACCTTGGGAGAAACCAAATTCAAAAGGAAACCTGTCTTCCTCTGGGTGACACCAGATAACAGGGTTAATCCTTAGTATTCAGGTAATAATCAACTGAAGCAATGCCAATAAACCGTCTTGAGTTTTCACTTCACATTTTAAGTTCTAAGTGTGGAAGCGTCCAAATCAGAAGGTTATGAGTCACAAGAGGATGAAATAGGAATCTTTTGCAAGGTGTGAGGAGCCACTGCAGTAGAAGTGTGGCAAGGTGTGGTATCGGATTCACATCAGGCATCAGGGGTACACACACAGCTAAGCATAGATTGTGAGAGAGAGAGAGAGAGAGAGAGAGAGCAGATCTTTGGTGGGATCACGAAATCATCTCATAAAAACGTGAAACATTTATCACCATGTCAGAAAATTCACAGGTCTTAGATTTCAAGTCAAATATGTTTTCGTATGCAGTCTTCAAAACAGGGGGCACTTAAGGGCAGAAAGAAGACAAGCATGAAGTTTTAATGGCATGAGAGGGAATAGGAGAGGGAGGTATGGTATGTGCATGCGGAATGGATCGGAGTGTGTCTAGTTTTGGGTTTAAACTGATAAAACGATGGTTTGGCCACATGTTATATTAATGCCTATAGATCTAACGCTAAGACTTTCTGATGCCTTTTAATTCACCACGCCGAGGCTTTTAGAAACAACCGTAACCATGATGTACCGCTGATGGAGACAGATGGTCTTAGTCTCTCGGTGCGGGAATATTATTCCAAATAAACTGCTGTTTCCTTCCTAGAGTGTGTCGAAGCCTCGCAGCCTGTTGCGAATTTCAATCAGTCACATGGGGCCGGCGGCAGGTTAGTGCTGTCCTCCACCGATTTCCCTAGTGCCATAAATAATCCGGCCAATGCATTTTCATCAAAGCACCTTTCTTTCATGCACACGAACACAGAATCATTGATGAGTGCCACTGTTACTAAGTTTTTTTTGTTTTTTTTTTAACTTGGCACAAAACACTTTGGTGACGGGCAGGATCGTTCCATTTTCTTGATACATTAAATTTGCTTTCCTTCTAACGTGAGACGAGGGTAATGAATAGTTAATATTCCTGTCGTTCACTGACAATGATTAACTAGAATTATTACTAAGAGCCCTCGGTGCCATATGCAAGACGCTCTTGTCGTACAGAGTGATGGATGGCGGAATCAGCAGAGGACCTGTGAAGCAACCCAAAACATCCTTTAGAGCAAGTCGAGAAATGGCCTCTTGGTGTTTTTTTTTATAGATGTGGATGTTTTTTGTATGGAAAGGGTTTAGACACAAATTCACTGAGCTCTACAAGAGGGTGAGAAGAAAGAAAGAAAGAAAGATAAACTGACAATTAAAAGATAAAGAGAGATAAACTGACAATTGCTACTATTATAACAACAACAAAAACTATAATACTAATACTAATACTAATACTACTAATAATAATAAAAATCATGAAATGGCCCAAGGGACAAGCTGGGATTTATCTGAGCCATAATTCTTTGTATGTAAGCAGGTTATTTGCCACTATGTGAACTGGTTATAGCTGGCAGCCTTTATCTGGGGTAAGCCTGGGTTTTTAACACAGTTTCTTCCTTTTGTCCCTTCAGCTGACTATAAAAAGCATTTTCGAGCCACCGGCTTAATTGTAGAGGAACATGCCAATGTGGCCATGTGAAAAAAAATTCAAGCCTTTTCATCGTCCTCTGCCAAAATACTTCTCCTTCTGCTAAGTGTGTGAGAAGTGATAGGATGTGTGAATTGTCTTTTTGTCCTTTGGAAGTCTGATTTACAAAGACTGCCAAGCGGAGCTAAATGAAGCAATATCTATTCGAAGACAGCGGCGCCATCTTAAGTCTCGGAGAAAAACAGCTTTCACCACCCATCCGTTCTGACTTCACATTCCGATCGATAAAGCTTTTGCATATA
>JAQMYJ010000001.1:28105200-28134610 GCA_030014305.1 Clarias laeviceps
TAGGGCACTGGTGGCTCAGTGGTAGGTGTTTAGCCTGCCATGCAAAAGGCCTGGGTTCGATTCCCAACAACTGGATGCAGTGCCAGTCCCAAGCCCAGATAAAATGGGAGGGTTGTGTCAGGAAGTGCATCTGGCATAAAACCTGTGCCAAGCTTGTCTGCTGTAGCGACCCATTGCCAGGAGCAGCCAAAAGACTAACAACAATTTATTTGATTTGAATGAGTACACCAAACTCAAAAACTCATAGTTCCATTTACTTAAAACTGGAAACATCATTACTTAAAAAATTGGATGTTACTGATTACCTCAAATTTTTTGAGTTTTGCCAACATATTTGGGTTTACAGTGTAGACAATTGACATCCACACACACATTTAATAGGTGGGATGTGTTACATGAAAAAGAAGACACAGGCAAGAAACAAATGTCTTTTTCATATTATTTTATGATGTAAATGTCCAAAATAATCAAAAAGTGAATATTCCACAATTGATTCTCAATACAACATGTTATCAACTTGTTAGATATTAATATCTTGATATGTTTTTCCTCTTTCCTTTTATATATTGTATACTAAAAAAAAACCTGACTGGCCAGTGTTGCAGTTCTTGTTTACAATTGCTCTAAATTTTCATATATTTAAATTTTACTTTTAATTAAATTTTACTTTATTTATTATTTAAAACATATATCTTCGTTACAGTACAATTTGGAACAGTTTAATTTGGAACAGATATTTTTTTGTAAATTTTTTATGTTTATCTAATGATCATTAACTATGTATTTATTAATGACATATTTATTTATTTATTTATTTATTTTAACCTGTTTAGGTTCTATAGAACTATAATAAAGTAAACAGTCAGCACCTTGTTATCAAGGATTGAAGCTTGTTAAAAAAGGAAAGAAAATAAACCTCTCACAGCATATTAACATTGCAATACTGTATGTCTAATAAGGTGATTTTGAATATAAAACAAAAAGTACAGTCTACTACAAACCCTACACAAACAAGGAGTGCTGTACATTTGTGCAGTTTAAATTTTTTGATACTTCAGTTTTGTATGTAATGATGTTTTTATGAATTTATTGCTACATTTAAAGTGTTTCCTAACAAGACAATGCACTATGATACGTGGAATTGTAAAATAAATGTCTAAATGTCACATTGTGTTCTGGATCATCAAAAAGCTGTGATAGTGAAATAAATTGTACTCCATTCAGCGGTTGATTATTTCATTGCCAATGTTTTAAATAAAAAAAATAAAAATAAAAATAAAAATAAAATAAAATAAATAAATAAATAAATAGAAGCATATGTGCATCTATTTGAATCAGTCAGGGCCACCTCTTGGCAAAATTCTAAATCCACTCAATAAAAGTGTGTTATTCCGTTTTTTAATCTTACAATTAATGAAGTAATCATCATAATTAAAAAGGGCATTGAGTTTCAACTAAGTTTTTTTTTTCTCAGAGGACTTGGTGTTCTTAATTGATTTTCAGATCTGATTGGATTCTCTTCACTGATTTTGCTGCCTCATTTATTTGAAGCTGATGGGAGAATGTATTTCAGCAACAGTCTACTTTCAATTATCCATGCCTTTATAATCAAGGAAAAAAGGTTACCTGTATCTATTTTTTATTTGTAAAGTAATTAAATCCATTTAAGCTGCGATGTGAATTCCTGGCAAGTCATAATACCAATTTTATAAAGAGTCCTCATTATAACTCACGGGGATTCCTTTCAGCTCTAAGGGAGGGTTTAATTTTTCCAGGTGTGCTTAATGGGCAAATAAGTATAACGTAAATTACTATTTCATTTATATATGGAATTTATCTATTTATTTATTTATTTTACTTTGACACCATTCTGTGTAAGCTCTTCCCAGGAGATTAGCAGTTTCTGAAATATTTAAACCAGCCCTTCTGGTACCAACAACAATGCCAGGATTTAAATAATAGAGATCACATTTTTCTTCATTTTGACGTTTGATGTGAACCAAAACTCTTGACCTGTTTTTGCATGATTTTATACATTTTGCTGCTGCTACATGATTGGCTGATTGAATGATTGTATGAATGTGAAGGTGTCCTGGTGTTCCTAATTAATTAGATCATGAGTTAATATATACATATACAGTACATATTCTCCTGTGAACAAAGCTGGTATAGAAGATCTCGAGAGCCCAGACCTTAACCCCACTGAACACATGTTTGGATAAATTAGATCACTGAATGTGCACCAAGCCTTTATGTGCAACATCCATGCCTAACCTCAGTAATGCTCTTGTGGCTAATGGGCAGAAATTACCACAGCCTCACTTCAACATCTGTGAAAAGCCACCTCAAAAGAGTGAAGGCTGGTATTGGAGTAACAGGCAACGCAACTTTGGAAATGGATGTTTAGCCGGGTGTCCACAGGTTGTGACACCATACTGTATAGGCCATACATGTATTTCCGAGCATATGTTACTAATGTACAATGTCATTGCTAAAGCATTAGTAACACTGTCATATTTGGGAATTAATATGGGTAGGTATTAATATGCACCTGACATAATTTCGATTGTTTCTCAATATTTGTTAATATATTAGCAAATATTATTGTGCAATTATACAGTAATTAAGCAATTGTAAAAGTCAATATCGTAGAGTATCTGGGGTCAAGGCAGCTAAATTCTGGAAAAATACCAAAAACCTATTAAAAACATGTTCAAAAATATCATACTTAATGGGTTTTAAAAGGTCGTACTGCCTTAAAAAGTAAAGTTACAGGGTTTCTTCTGTTTGAAACAAACCTGATCCAGCTCATGAAGGGCTCCTCATCTCATTATGTTGAGGCCCGGGGCTTGTGGAGACTACGGTTGATATAGTATTGACATTAGTCGAACAAGTCGTTTCTTATTGCAACAAAAACAAAAGCATCATTAATTGAGGAACTTTGCACAGTATTTCTTAAATAATTAATTATGAATTGATCATTAAAGAGAAAAACATGCATCACTTGCTTATGAAAAGTTTATTACGTAACCTTTAATTATAATATCGCCAAACATTTTGAAGGAAATTGAAGCCGTGGTGAGTTAAAATCCAAGACATACCTCATTAGGCAGGCGAGTATTAGGCAGATGGGAATCTTGGCAAGTACACACACACAGCTCCAACGGAGCACTCGAGCTATTGATTAACATGGCATGTGGCTCTCCACGTTCAATAAGCCCTACAAATGTGGCAGCACCAGAGCGGAGGTCCACTGTGTGAAAGTAGAGATATTAAAGCTGGAAGGCTGAAAATGAAGCAATGAGGCATAGACACATTACAGAGTGGAAGGAGATGTCTTCTGCCAGCACTGTGGGAGTTACCGTGGCTACATGAATTACAGATCAAGGTCCCACTTGGCAGTGCTGCAAAAAAGGTGGTGTCATGGAGTGAAAATTTCACTGAGTAATGACATCCCAAAATCAGGGCTTTAGGTATATCACAGTGTCTGCCTACAACTGCACATTTACAAAGAGGATGACCATAAACTATATGCACTATATGCAGTTGTCAGAGCTAGTCTGAAAGTATTTGGTTAAGGAAATTTATGAAACGTTTTATCAGCAGTAAATACCATTTTAGCATAATTTAAGGGAACTGATATACATAGAAACGTTATTCTTTGCTACTGGTATAGTCGACACTGGACAGGCTGTGATAAAATGTTAGTTATCTAAGATGCACATTATATTTTAAAGTTTTGTGTATATTGTGAAATGTCACTAGTTCACATTTCAAATTTAAATTGTATTTGTCACATCACAGTATGATATGCAGTAAAATGTTTTAACAACCACCTATGACCTAAAAAATGTAAAATATAAATATAGTATTCTAAATAAAGAATATGAAAGGAGAATGTAATAATAATTAAAAAAAAAAAAATTAGAGTATGAAATGAAGATATTTAAATTATGAATATAAAATATGAAAGAAGAATATAATAATAAAAGATTACACTGTAGAATCTTTGGCTGTAAACTCTATGTATACACTATGCACCATATTAAATAAGCAGAAAGAGTGCCACCAAATGCATCATGAAACCTTCCCATGTCATCGCAAGTACATCTGGGATCATGCATTGCGGCCTGATGAATATACTAATCGAACTGGGTTTGTGTTTTGTAATCCTGGGGCTCTTGTGAAGATTGATGGCGTCCTGAGTTCCTTAAGTTCCAGTGTAATTTAACCTAAAACTTTCATACCTCCGAATTAAGATGGCTTCATGTCAAACTTTCTCGCCTTTGGTTAATTGATTGAATTCCATTCCGGGAACAATAAACGCATGCCAGAAATAAACCCTGGATAAGATGCCAGGCCATTACAGGGCACCCAATCTAGTTACAAACTAATTAGTGTAGCATTTATTTTAATTTTTTCCCCCCAGACAATATTTTTGGTTCTTGCCAGCAGAGAGCCCCTGTAGTGAACACTGTTCAAACCACTTCTTGTTTGCACAGTGTAAAAATACAGGTTACAGCACAGAATCTTGCAATTCTTTTGCTTTCTGTATAGTGTTTTTGGCTTGTGTACTTATTATTATTATTATTTAATATATAAACATTACTTTAGATGAACAAAGAGACACACTGCAAATACTTAAAGTATGTTACAAAAATACAGTGTTATAAAATAAATCTATACCTGTAATAAGTATTAAACTTAAAATATTAATTATTGAATGTTTGGAAATCTCCATTCTCCATTAGGTACTGGTTGCTTGGTGGGTTTCCTCCAGGTACTCCGGTTTCCTCCCACAGTCCATAGACATGCAGATTAGGCTAATTGATGTTCCCAAATTGCTTGTAGTGTGTGAATGTGTGTGTGCCCTGTGATGGATTGGCACCCTGTCCAGGGTGTACCCCGCCTCGTTCTCTAAGTCTCCTGGGATAGTCTTCAGCCCCCTGCAACCCTGAATGCAGGATTAAGCGGTATAGATGATGAGTGAGTGAGTGAGAGAGAGGTTATCCATTATATTACTACAGATATTACTGTAGAATATGTAACAACAAAACAGTGTTTATCTAGACAGTCCATAAAATTCACCATTTGTATAAAAGTTTATTTAAGCAATGCATAATATCAATGCATCTTTGCAAATAATGCAAACAGCTCTCTTTGCTACCTATTATCATGAGTTAAGCTGCATAAAGCTTAGATTTTCTTATTATATACCCTTATACTGTACCTCATGGTGTGTTGCAAAGGTTTCTCCAGTTTTCCCTGCAGAGAGGAGCTTTAATGTATGATTCTTGCCAGCCATGGAGCGACCCAGATGCCACTGTATTGTATTTTCAATGAAATTTAAACGGCAATATATACCAGTTATTTACCTGCTTTTTATTTCACTTGCTCACTTCTATAGGGCCGTTTACAGAGTTTATCAAAACACTGGAAGTGGAAGTCTATTCCACTGCTGACCTTACCACTATAAAAATGATCCAAAGCTATCTCTCTCTCTCTCTCTCTCTCTCTCTCTCTCTCTCTCTACTACAGTCTTTTATATGTTATATACTACTCCCCAGGCTTTAAAATGCATATTAAATCAAGTTCATCAAGTTCAGCTTAGTTACTTATGTTTTGACATCTATCACAATTATATCAGTCAGCATCATTAAAATTCTAAAACCACTGTTTGATAATCATCCATCAATTAGCTCTGTTCATGCTTTTGTGAATTATTATGAAAATAATATGAGTGTTGGCAATTAGGCGACAGCCGATAATTTTTTATGTGGCAATAATGGTTGAGCTTGCCCTCAGGCTGTGCAATTAAAAAGGTTATTGAAATAAATGAAAGGAAACTGAGTAGAGTCCATTTGTGCAGCCAAGTACCACTGAGTGCATTAAAAAAAGAAGAAGAAAGGATCAGTGTGGTAACGTAACATAAGAGATTCAAGGTTCAGACTTTGTGAAGATCAATTTATTTTCTGTCTTGTTTACAATGCGCTATTTTTTGACACACATTTACTTTGTATTGGATTTCTAATATGTTTTGGGCCCTGTGCTTCATTGTTGACTGGGAACTGTGTTTCTTTCGCAGTATGGTGTGACCTTTCCTATCCGAGTTGATGTGTGGAACGGCAAAGCCCATTGATCTTACGTGAACTGTGTGTGGATTGCTGTCTGCCTGCCATCACTTACAAATGACGCGTGATGCTTCAGAGACAGCGCCCCTGCCTGAAGCGGTGTCATTTTCTCCCACTTTTTTTTTTGTTGCAGAGAAGTGATGATTGACTTTTTATTTTTAATCTAAATTAAAATGAAGACTGGAGCTGATAAATCACTAGATATAGGAACTAATGAAGGGCCAGGAGTTCAGTGCTCCTGTGTGTCATAAATAACTATACTATAGAAGAGATTATTAGATTAATATTGTCTCAATTCTCTATGGTTTGATGATTCCAGAGTATTATCACGGCATAATGGCTATACGAGGGAGGGATTTAAAAAAAAAAAAAGTCTGTATGAATTCTTTAAGAAAAGAGAGAAGAGAGGTTTATCTTACAATCCTGTCTCATGTGTCTTCTTTGTCAAAGCTGCCAACCGCAATGCGATTAGAGTATGAGAACTGCTGAGATTGGGGATTTATAAAAACGATCATTTATTAGACTCGGGTGAGCAGCTTCAGGTTCAGAAATGACTACTCTTTTTAATTGAATGCCAATTACAGTATGTTGTGAACCGGCTCTGGTACAGAAGGTGAGATTTTACTGCTATTCACATGGCTCACTGCAATTACCACTATTTCTCCAGATAAAATGTTGGCTTATACTTAAACAACATTAGCCATTTTGCCTGGTTATTGCTTCAGACCTTTGTATAACACCATTTCTACTTTTATAATGCCAAGCACCCCAATTTAGTAAGTCAACAGAAGATAAGAGGATTTGCTCAGGCACCAGTTCTTAGTTGTTGAGGTTGTTATTTTTTGTTGTTGCTGTTGTTTCTGGAGCATTGAGGTAAATTTGTACTCAGAGAGGATACAATTAATTTCCAGTTTTAACTGACTTGTTGAGATCTCCCTCTTATTGTACAAAGGACCTCATTTTGCTATAATCTTCTTTTTATAGTTAAACTACAGTCCGTGCCAGGTACAGTATGTGCTCGCTGCCTCCAGGAGTTATGGCTTCATCTTGCTTTTTTGGAACCTGATCCCTTCTGGGATTTTGTCCAAACCTAGAGCTTTCTTGCTGGGTTTTGCTTCTACGTCTTATAATAGTGCACTTTGTGTAAGATATGCAGATTTGTGGCTCCATTTATTCATATCCCATAATCATCTATTTGATCACAACCTATTAACAAAACACCATTTCATCAGTCAGGTTAATTTAATGCAGCTTTTAAGAGTTTTACGACTCCGCTCCTGCTCTGAAGGGATTCAATCACACCGGTCTAAACTAATAACCCCGGGAGAAACTGGACAGCAGTACTAAATTAACCTTCAGGATCCATTAATTGAATGACAGTGATTATCGGGAGGTTTGAGAAAGAGTGGTTGGGGACAAACTGCGTGAGGAACGGCCCATGGAGGGGATGTAATAAAAAATAGATTTACCTTAATTTACCTAAATTAACATTTGATTAACTTTCAGCAACCTTTAGTTTTGAAAATCCAAAAAGTCATTTCTGGATGGTGATAAAAGTGGAAATGGATGAGTTACCTTGCATCTCGGGTATTGACAAAAAAAGCACAGAAAAACTTAATAAATGGTTCTTTGACACCTTTTATTTCTTGCAGAACAAAACTGCTTGCTTTTTTTTATTTTTAAGATATATTTATAGTGAGCATATTGAAGCAGTGATCACTGTGAGGGCAGGGAACTTGGATTCTGCATCCTCACAAAAGTCAATTTCTTTTATAGTGCCTTGCCCACTGGGACTGCCAGTTGCTAGATTCTTGCAGTTCTAGATGCTGATTCACTTTCCGCTAATGCTCTCCTGGAACACATCGGTTTGAGTGAATAGGATATCTTCGCAGTTCCCTTTTCGGGTGTAATCCTATAATCTTAGTTACTGTACAATCCATAGAAGGGGTCAGATTATTAGCAGATAGATTATAAAAATGACTATACACCAGAGGATTGGCGCTGGAGACACTAAGATGATACTGTTTCCATCATTTAGGACACATTTTAGTGTGTCATGACTAGTCAGGATTGATTTAGATCCACAACATTAAAGATGCATGAGGACAGCAAGACAGTAGCATAAAGCAAATAATGTTTGCCTGTTTTGATTACATAAGTCCCGCATAAGCTTTCAGAATGAATTTCTTTCCAAGAATTATTGGCCAGCCAGCCTTTCACTATCCACAAAACATTAGCTAAGGAAATGGAGATTAATCAGCAAGAAGTAGCATTATCCTATATGTTGATGCAAGGAGGCAAATGAGGGCATGATTAGAAACCCTAATCCCTGCAGTTTCCTCACAGTTTTAGGCATTAAAGAGCTTCTCCTCCTGGTTGCTGTACCATTATCCAAGTGCTTTAATAGGACTTTTTGATCTATAAGCTTTCTGTCTGGAATACTAAGTTACCCATCTGGCCAAAAGGAAATATCATTTCCATTTTCTACTCATTTTGCATGGCCCTGTGCCTCATGGCCAGTCAGTCTCAGCAGCATCCTGATTCAGTGTGAAATAGGTCTCTGACTTCAGGCCTCAGCTGGGTCAGTAATGAACACGGAGATGAGAGCGTAGGTCATAGCACCATGGTAATTCCTATGGATTTATTGTGATTGCTGTAATAAGACACACATATTGCCATCTCATTCTTCAGTTTCACAGAGGATGAAGCCCTTAATTCTCCAAGAGGGCAAATCACCGAACACAAAAGGTGACATTTACTGACTCCTACAACAATCTCTTTTAATAGCCCTATATTGTTCTTTGCTGCTCTCGTGTTTGTGTGTGTATCCACACTTTGCTCTCATAAGAGAGGTAGGAAGGAGTAAAAGCTTGTGTATTGTTTTTGGCAGGTGCCATTATTTGGAGCTGCATGTGTTCCAGTTAAAGTTTTGCCTGGAGCGTGCCGTTTCCTGAGTTGTTTGTTTCTGCTGTAAACCATTTCAATGTTATTGCCACGTTTATTCCACACTCAACCTCTTGTCACAGTGTTCGAGCCCAAAACCCCAGCACCTGGTGTTCATCTCCCTGTCTTTCCTTTCCTCTCATGTAAAAAAACAAAAACAACAACAACAACAAAAAAAAAAGACATTCATATTATTCAGTGTGTTAAACTCATGGAATCTGAATGACCATCAAGTTCAAGGAGAGACACTGTAGATGTTCCATTTTGTATAAATAGTTATGACTATAGATACTGATGGCCAATCAAGGGTGCCATCACTTGCATTATGCTAAAGAAGACAGTGATCCAGTGAGTTCACTTAGGACAGACTCTTTTGTTGCTTGTTGTTGGGTTCTATTGTAAATATTTTATACCATGTAAGTACGTTTTCTGTGTTTCGATCCCATTACAGTTCTTTTTTTAGCGCAGTGGCTCTAGGACTGTCCTGTTTATCCAGCCAATGAGCATAATTAATGCTTGCTTAATTCAGTATGCCATCAAGGCGGATGCCATTAGCTCTGATGTACAGTGTCTGGAGTGACGGTGTTCCAGTCACACCTTGTTATTACCTCTACGATTGCCCATCCTTGTGTCCTTGAGAGAAAGGAGAAAAAGGGGAGGGGTAAAAGATAGAGAGAGCTTTTACTTCTAGCACAATCAGTGAAAAGCAAACACTCTTCTTCTCCCAGTCTTTCCAGATTAGTGGATAACCCACTGTAAAGCCTTTGTGGGCTGGGAAGTCTTTTAGCTCTAATTGGGAGAAGATTTCGTCTATGGCGATATGTTTGGAATGTATAAGTATTGGAGATGCTGAGGGAGTCAGATGATGGAAAAACAGCAACCTAAGAACTTTCAACACAAAAGGGGTCGAAGCTTTTTTTTTTTTGTTGTTGCACAGTTTAGTTCATTCCTCTGGTTGTCAAGGTTCAGATTCAAGTCTAAAACATGACGTTCCAAACAAGCTGCTTGGAAGTGTTATAAAAAAAGATGCCCTTTGTGTGTTAAAAATCAGCATCATGCTCCTGAGCAGCATACATGTAATATTCAAGCATTCACCCTATCCTCTTCTAAAGACTACAAGTTCAAATACAAAGTTGGTCATGGTTTAACATGCTTTCTCTTGCTCTCTCTCTCTCCCCTGTTAATCAGATTTACACTGGTCAAGTGTGTGTATGTGTGAGCTCATGTATGTACAGTATGTGTTGAACGTCTTTTGCAACCCTTTGATGCAGCATGAGTAGGAGTTGAAAAACATGCAGCTGATTGGAAACTGTTGTATGACAGAGGAGAGCTTGCTGGTGGGCAAGACAAAATCAGATCTCAGGAAATAAGGAGAAAATAAATAAGATTGCCCCACTTAAAAATGTTTTGATGGGAAAGAGTCCCTGTGTACAGTATGTGAGCTCAAAATATCACTCACGAGCTGTTAAGTCTGTTAAGCAATCATTAATTGGGTTCACTTGTCTCCTTAGAATGAAGATCATTTCAAAGTTATTTTGATCATCTTTGTCTTGTTTTGAATAATTTCTATCCTTGTGGGTGCAGTCTCTTCCAGGATGTCTCGCCCAAAGTCTCTTCCAGGATGTCTCGCCCAAACCCAAACTGAAAGATTCCATAGGTATGAACACGTTGGAGATATTTGGTTTCGGTCTTCACAGTCACCAGCTTTCAACACTCATGGGACATATTGGAGTGTCAGCGCTCTCCAGCACCATGGACAACGACGGTTGCGGAAGAATGCTGATCAATGCATTCAGAAACCTTTAACACCTATTCCAGTGTTGTGTGGATGAATGTTTTGCTGTTTTCATTTAATTTGTCACCCAGATATATATTATATACACAAATATACTTGCTAATATATACTTTACAAATTAATACACTATATTTTATAAACCAAAGCTTTACTTTTAAATTTAAACTATTGGCAGTGAACACTAGAGAGCGCTCTCTCTCCTCTACACTCTATCAATCTTTTTTTTTTTTTTTTTTTGGTGACATTCTTTGATTTCTGCCCATTTTCAAGGCAGGGACATATAGTTCTGCAGGCACCGCTGTTGAGCTATGCCTGTGCAGTGAGATATTTGTTTGAAGAGTGTGGCACATCAAGACTGATGTGGGATGACAGATTCTGCAACAGCTGGTTCACACTCCGGGAGTCGAAGGGAAATTATATTAAGCTTGTGAATTGGTGAAGATGGTTCATAATGTACCAAGCATAGAAGAAATATACTTCTGCCACAGTACTGTTTGCTGTTGCAGTATTAGTCAAAGGCGCATGCACAGCTGGTACGAGCTGCGTGCCAGCCTTTGCAATTTTGGAAACTCAACCATTTAGAAGAACAGTTGCTGGTAATGTTAAATAAAAATGAATAAAGAAAGAAATAAATAACAACAAAAAAAAATGTGCATTAATTTGCCACAAATGAATGAGCACCTCATTTGCAGACTCTTAAAATGTTTTCCTTGGATATACATATTTATAAAATAACAGCAACAACATGGAGTTCGTATTCCAAATAATATTACAGACAGATGTTTTGCAAATGGAAAGCATATTTCTAATTTGAAAAAAGTATTTATGCCTGCAGTCTCTACAACAAGAGTTTTTATGTAGTCTTCACAGACTGACAGGCTGCTACATCATGTAAAAGGTCATGTTTGCTAATAAAAAGCTGGCACACTCAGTACGGTAGTGACATTTGGCACTGGCACTGCCAAGCACTCGATGCCAGAACTGAAGGGAGACAATCCACAGAAGCAAAGGGTACTCAGGTGGAAAGCTTGCCATCCATGGTGGCCTTTAAAACCGAACAGGTCTAGACCCGCATCCCGTGCTAATTGAAAAGCCTTTTGTTATGACATGTTCTAAATCTTTTGGTACGAGCCACATAAATGGACACAAAGGAAATGTTTCTGGATGAATGTTATGGATGTTTCCTAAAATTGAATAGTATGACCTTAACCCTTGATTTCTACAGCAAATATGACAGAAAAAGACACGTGGGATGGATATTCCAAATATACATGCTGGGAATGTACTGGAGGAAATCGTCTTGAAGGAAATGTACTGAGGAACTAAGAAGCAATTTGAGAGGATTTGACAGGATTTAGGTGAGTTATCTTGGCTTTTAGAGAACTCTTTCGCTCATTCACAGTGCTGCCGCAGAGTGGGCTCGTCAGACATTCAAATCCGTGATACGATTTGCCAATCCATCTCCGCTTGTTAAGAGACAAGGGGTGGTAATTGAAACATTTTTCATGAGTTTTGCTTCAGAGAGGAGAATAACTGAGCCTCAGAGAGGGAAAAGAGCCTATGCATCAGATATCACCTAGAAGCCGACGAATCAAACGTCAAATATTGTCCATCTGTAACAACAGCCTGCTTGGAAAATACCAGCAAATCATAGTGACCCAGTGATGCTGACCCAAAGTTATGTACATGTATACATGCTAGTACTGTAGCTATCATGCTTCTGGCAAATCCACTCCAGTATGTAGCTATGCTACAGCTTTCACTTTAAGTCTTTCTCACATTTCTCCCTCCATTGATTTCTTCCAGCACTGGGAGGAATCAATCCCTCAGCAAGAAGGCCTTAGTACTGCAAAAGCTAAGAGAGGGAACAGACAAGTTTGGATAAGGTAACATTAAGTAGTTGCAACGTCTTTGGTTTTAGAAGAAAGTTCCATTGAAAATGGTTGGCTTCCTCTGCCGGTACAACTTTCTGTTATACAAAATCTGTTATCTGTAATCTGGGCACATTATAAGAAAAAAGTTTTTATTTATTTATTTATTAGTTTGGAACTACAGTGTTTTAATATTGACATACAGTATACTGTTACTATTCTATGGGTCTCATTTAAAATCTTTTTATGTTTTGTTTCAGAATTCAGGTTCAGAGAGGAGGCGATGGAACTGAGCAGCTTCAGTCAACGAGAAGAAATAACCAACCTAGTGAATCCTCTCTGTACCCACTAACTAAAAGAACTGACCTGACTGCACCCGCTCCTCCACCACCACCTGTGTGTTACACCGATTTTTGATCTTATACAGTATTTTTTTATGCTGACTTTGAACACTTACAGTGTAAAAAAAAAAAGAAAATCTTCAAAGAAACTACTGTAGCTACTGTAAATTGCATGGATTTTAAAACTTTATGTAATACATAGTATATAAGATATCATGATGATCATAATTTCATCATTAAATCAAATCTAGGGCTTATTTCCATATTCATCCATAATGGTTTGGGTAACGTTCTCTTGCTTGGAAATATAAACATAGGTTTACACGTCCATTTTCCTTTTCTTTTTTTTTTTAAACCATATACAGTATTAGGAGTGTTCAAGTCAAACTGGGACTTTTGATTGTGCAGAATTACAGTACAAACACAGTCATGAATATTTTGTTTTTTATTTATTTTTCTACAGCTAAGTTTTTATATATTTTATTCTTATTCTATTCCATATATTATTTTTTTATTGATAATCTTGATTTTAAGGTCACAAGCGGTCGTATAAGCAATACACTGACTGTGTATGACTGTGTATGTGACGAATAAAATTTGAATTTGAATTTGAATTTGATTTGAGAATAGAAAGTCTATATATTTGTCCATATAGTCCCCTGATGTTTATCCCAGTAATACATTTCACAAATGCTTGGATATCCATCCAGGTAGAAAGTTTTCTCATTTATTTAAAGCCATGATCAGACTGTCTGCTTCATGTCTGAAACGCTGACCTCCCAGGAACCTCCTTTAATGGCCCAAACTTGTGGAAATGGCTTGGCGCGAGGTCAGGACTGTACAGGCAATAACTCAAAGCCAAGTTCAAGTAATGTGCAAGTGGTGTTCATGAATGATTGTGTGTACGGTTCCCACAGACAGATGCGTCTCGTCTGCAAGTTGGGGTGACAAGTTATCTGTCCAATGTTCAGAGGAAGGACAGTGCAGTGGAGTCACCTTGGTTGGGATCATCATTCATGGACTAATAGCCTTCCTTAAAATGTTTACAGGATTGAAATGTTTTACTGCAGCTGAGAACCTCATTACTGTACCTTGGTTGGAGTCTTCCCGTAAATTTCAATTGCATTCAGGTCTTAATTCAGGAGAAAGTCCCAGTTTGACTTGAACACCCCTCGTGTATAGGCACATGGTTTACACGTTTGTCAACTATTTAGTTTCTGTAAGATTGGAGCTTTAATATTTCTCTGCCTGCTTCTCCATGCCTTTGACCTTTGTCTGTGGTTTGAATTACTCTTCGGATGACTTTTTTTGCTTTTTTTTTTTTTAGACTTATGTTTTGACTCTTGCCTGATATTTGACATTGTACTTTAAATTGTAATTCGGAATTATTAATAAAACCTTCATGCGCATGGTTACTCAACACCATCATGTTCATTTCAGAGTGATTGCAATTTTCAGTCTGGAGCAGAGGCTTGAGAAGCTCCGAGATCCCTGGCCTGATCTGGCAACTCATTTGTGAGGTAGAATTTCAGCAACTGCTACAAGATGAAGGAATTTGCGGCGGAACCCCTGCTGGATGATAAATTACTGAAAATAGCCCAATCTTTCATCTTGGCCTAATCACCAGCATAGATTTTGTTTATCTTCCTTAAGTAGCATCTGTTCCCAATGACGCTCCTTAATGAAACCCGATGTGTGTCCATGTAATTGAGTGGAGCCCATATCCAGCCCATACCCAGGCATACATTATATAATGAACAAGAAAATACTCTTTTTTTTCCCCACAATCCTATTTTCTTTGGATCACCCCCACTCCTGCATTTTCTGGTCTTGTTTTTCCATTTAAAAGATTGTCTTAGTTCACCGAATATCTTACTGGTGAGATTGTGCTAATGAAGAGACGTACCATCTGTCCATGAATAAGGTATAAACAGGATATTCTCAGATCTAATTTTACCCATGAATAGTTTAGTTTGAACAGTTACATATCTGTGCCTGATTTGCCTGTGCATGTGCTTACGCGCTGAGCGGCGGAGGAAGTGGCACACAGGTGTCAGCCATAATTTGTATTTCAGGAAGTACTGAAATGGCAATGACTCCTCTCCAAAAATAACACCTTAAGTCAATCCTTTCAATTGTAGTATTACAGAATTATGAAGAAGAACCATTTTGTTCCAGATGACTACCTGCTACAGCAATCACAGGTTTCAACGTGCCCCAGATTAGCTCTGCATCAAGAAAGTCTGGAGTCTTAGGAAGTGATGTTGTCAGCTTCTTAAATTAGTAATGTTATATTTAACCAGAAACTGAGGTCAGTATCATTTTTTTGCATAATAAGATTATAACTTTTATAATAAATAACTTTTATCATAAATATTTTTTTTTGCATTTTCTGCCTATAAACATGTAACACTGATAAGCACAATCATCATTTAGCGATCATTTATATCGTGTCTAGTCTGTGCTCACCACATCACTTTGATTTACTTGTGAAATAAGAATTTATGTAAGCCAGGTATTTATCATTGTCAATGATATTATTTATCAATGTTTTTTTCCCTTGAAGGTAGAAAAATAGAAGGAAAATACAGTAGATCAATAGACAGATAGAGCACATAGTGTGAATCCATGATGTTAACCTTTATTATTATTATTATTATTATTATTAATAGTATTATTATTATTATTACTTATCTTGTCCATTAGGTGAAATGCACACAGATATAAATGCCGGTATTATTTCATTCACAGAAAAGTAGTAATCATGAAATGTTTACATTTTTTAGCAGTGGCACAGAATTTGTACAGAAGCTTAAAGCATACGGTCTTCTTGTAAAGTATTGGAACAGAAATGTTAATTATATTGCCCCCCCCCCCCCCCATACACATTAAGGCATTTTAGTTTGAGATAATAAAATATATAAGATATAAAAATATCAACAGATCAAAAATTTTGATTTAATTTCCTGATATTTAAATCTAGATGTGTTTAAAGAACTTACAATGTGGCACCTTTGGTGGTAAACAACCCAATTTATAGATGAGCAAAAATATAGGACTAGGATATACTGTAGGATCATCTCTGCATGTTGTTGGTCTTTCGGCTGTTCCAGTCAAAGGGGTCACCTCAGTGAACCATCCGATCTGCACACAAACGTGGCACAGGTTTTATTCCGGATTTGATTCCCACCTTGGGTCTGTGTGGATGGAGTTTGCATGTTCTCCCTGTGCTCGGTGGGTTTCCTCCGGGTACACCGGTTTCCTCCCACAGTCCAAAGACATGCAGATTAGGCTAATTCTCGGTCCCAAATTGCCCGTAGTGTATGTGTTTGTATGTGTGTGTGGCCTGCAATGGATTGGCATCCAGCCCAGGATGTGTACTCCGCCTTGTGCCCAAAGTCTCTTGGGACAGGTTCCTGGCCCACCACGACCCTGTATACAGGATACGTGGTATAGAAGATGAATGAATGAATAAATTCTTTGCCCTTGCCTTGTGAATGTTGGTGATGTCACATACTGTTGTTATCAGAAGTATACATTTTTTTAAACAACCAATCTAACAGGGCACATCTGGGCAAAAAGAAACAAATGTTATATGTTTTAGTACTGAATGTATCATGTTTCAAATGTATCACTTAAAAACAGATTGGGTTCTAAATGTGATAAGTTGTAAATTTTTTTGAATATCAGAAAAAAGTTTAAATTATGACCCACTGAATCACTGAATTCTTATTCTGAAAAGCTGAAATTTTGAAGGTAAGTCAAGCTTTGAGTTCAGGTCAAGCCTGTTTCACTTCTGGACACTCTCAATGGGCAGTCTTCTTAAATCTTTATCTGCTTGAAAAATGTCAATACTCCTGCAGCTTTCGTAAAAAAAATAAAAAAATAAAATAAAATAAAATAAAGAAAACATAAATCTACTACACATGGAACTGACCACAGGCCATTTTCTTGTAGTCACTAAACTTGCTTTTGATGGCTTCAGCCTCACAAAGATGAGGATTGATAGCAGCAGTTGCCTGTGAGTAAGTCGAACCTCAATCATGATTTCATGGCGTGGCCCATGTTCACCTGCAGAGACCCAAATCTCTAAACCCTGCAGTGAAACTAAAGGAACTTAAATAAATCATGCTTTCAGTTTCAATATTTATAGTTTGCTTATGATAGACAGTTGTATGATAGACAGTACACCAAATTAACAGTTAGGAATCACTTAAATATGTAGAACAAGTGAAATAAGCAAATGTTTGAAAGTACTGTATGAATCGAAAAAAAAGTGAGATGCTATCAATCAAAAGTAAAACACTTTATATAAAATACTTTACATAATTTGTAAATTGCAAATTTTATGTTTATTAACAAATGTCAAGTCATACATTTTATTTATTTAAATAAATTATTTAATTTACTTATTTATTGAAACATTTTAATATTCTGAAACAATTGTCAATCAAGTTGATTTTTATCATTTATGTTATTACAGTTACAAACAGTCATTCTCTCACCAACCTCTTTTTTATTTTTCTTTCTCTCATAATAATAATAATAATAATAATAATAATAATAATAATAATAATAATAAATAATAAGGCAGCATGGTGATGTTGTGATTAGCTCTGTGGTCTTGCGCCTCCAGAGTTGAGAGGTTCGATTGCCACCTCAGGTTTGTGTGCAAATAAATACATAAATAAATATATGAAGTAGAGTCAGGGGTAACTCAGTGGTTAAGGCATTGGACTACGGTTTGGAAGGTCCCAGATTCAAACCCCACGACCACCAAGTTCCCCCTGTTGGGCCCTTGAGCAAGGCCCTTAACTCTCAATTGCTCAGATATATAACGAGATAAAAATGTAAGTTGCTTTAGATAAGGGTGTCTGCTAAATGTGGATTGTCATGTTATTGTGAAACTCCATTCAGAAAACTTTCCTGTGGTGAAAAACCTAAAAAGAAATAGTGATTAAATAGCTTAGCTCTGACTAATAGAAGGTTCTGCTCATCTTCCAGATGAAATAATTATAGAGATGATAGCATATTAGAACAAATGCTTTAATATAAGCTACTATCAGGAAAGGAAACGATGGCTTTGACTGATTTGCATGAACCCTTCAAAAATAGTGTGGTGGAAATAAACTAATTGCATTTTTAAGATGCTCTTATAAGATGCTCATCTTGAAAATGGACTGCATACTGTATAAATCCATTGAAAGTATAGATAAAGGCTTTGAATAATAAATAGTGCCATTTCCCCACGTCACAGTAGCGCTACCATGCTGGGAGGGTGGCGCCTCGTCTTTCTGAACTGCTGCTCATGTAATTCCGTAGCTCACTTGGATGCTCTGGATGACAGCAAAGTGGGAAAAGCCAGTACATGGAACACTTTACCACGGCGACATTCACAGTCTGCTTTCATAAGTCAAATCATCTTTATTTATAAAACAAATTTAACGGCATGTGATGCACAGCTAATTCGCTGTACTGTTCAATTTGAATTTAAATCAAATGAATTGGCCTTAATATCTCTTCTCCAAATATAATTAAAATAGAATATTTTGTACTAGATTAAAAGGATGTCATGCTAGTAGCCTGGAAATATAGTACATTCAGAAATAAATAAAAACATCATAACCTGTAATATATTAGCATATCTAAATTAAATAATAAATAATTTGGCACCTACAGTAGTTACATAGTTATACTTTGATATATTATATTGGTTTATGTAGTTATATTATATTAGTTATATTAGTATAATAAATTAAATGTAGTATAAATGTAAGTACTTAGACTAATATATAGAAATGACTTCATTTCTTATTGATTTCTACTTCCTGACAGCTATGACTCACCTTCAGTCATTTATGATGAGAAACAATATGTTCTTTTTATATGCATTGTAAAAGGCTTTAGATCTGTGCGCATTTTCCACATTTCCAACAGTCTTTCCCACGTTCTTTTCAACGCCCATACATACAGTCCCATTTCTTGTAAATGTGAAGAGAAAACTGTGACAATCTGCTTCTGTGCCTTGAAAAAAAAAAGCTCCAACACAAATAAAGCTGTCTCTGTATCAACAAGTACCAAAACAGCTCATTTCCAACAGCATTTAAACGAGTCAAAAGATGAACAATCTCATTACCAGCACCACTGCGTCTATATAGTGAATAAGAGAAAGAGCAGATGGTTTCGCAGAGACTTTAATTGTAGACTTCATCATTCTCTTGCTTTTGTTGATGAATTACTCTGCTGTCTGATTTATGTAGAGTTTGGGTTGACTTAGGAACTTCTGCAGCTACAGGGTGATACAATGTATCAAGCTGCAAGTAAATTAAAGGGAACCAATTATGCAAAATGTACTTTTGGCTTCTTTTTGACAGTCACATGGGTCTCTATTGTGTGTGTACATGCAAAAACATGAAAACAACACATTCCCTCGCTTGTCTCTTATTTCTTGCAAGTTGCTTATTCTATAGTCGCTTTTGTCCTTTATTTTGTTCTTCAGATTTTTTTTTTGTTTGTTTTGTGACACTCAGAAAATCAAGCATGTCAGAATGTAGGATCTGGAAAAAAACAGACACGTCCTGGAGACCTATAAGCCTGTAAGATTAAAAGACTATAAGACTAATAGTCCATCCATCCAGGAACCTCTGTAGTCCAACTGGGAACCATGGAGGCCAGTTGTGACCATTGTATTTATTCCCATTTTTACAACCATGGTAGGACTTCAGGTCAAGATTGCCAAAATTGCCCGTAGAAGTTTGGGAACACCAAATAACCTAAACTGCATGTTTTTGAAATTTGAGGGGAAATCAAGAGTACCTGGAGGAAACCCACCAAGCACAGGTAGAACATGCAAACTTCACGCACACAGATCCCAAAATGGCAATCGAACCTGGCTCCTACAAGGTACAAGACAACAGTGCAAACCACTAAGCCACCATGTGGCCATAAGAATTTAAATTAAAGCAATATAATTGGTGTAAAGCCAATCTGTAATCTGGCAATAGATTGAACGGAATCAATAGCATTTTAAGATTATTATTATGTTGCAAACTATTATACTGTATGCTTACATACCTCAAGTAGTTATCATTTTTCATTCCATACATTCATTCGAGCTGACATCTCTAAGGGATGCCACAACCTATGAGGAAACATGCATTATGAATGAGGAGAATTTTCAAATTTTATACAGACAGATGGGAGATGAGATTCGAACCTTCACCCCTGGAGGTCCAAGGTGACAGTGCTAACTATTTATCATTAGCATATTATTAGTTAAAGGCACAGTTGATCTCATATTTATTCAGGATCACTTCAAACTGCTAAATCCCGAAACTTACAAAACTTGGCAGATGAGCATTGTTACAAGGAAACTAGCCAGATTTACACATTGACTCACTGGCTCACAATGGAATAAGAAAAATTTTATAATTTATTAATGCCAGTATTAAATGCTTTTTTGCTGCATTTCTAAAATACAATTTGTATAGCCCCCCAGGGAGCACATGCTCATTAAAATTTGATTGCTGAATGATGGAAAAATCAGTTTCCTCCTAATCTTTAATAACCAGTGTTGGTGAGCCTGTGGCCACTGTAGCCCTAGATACCTGTTCTTGGCTGACAGCATTGCAACAAGACACAGTATAGTCTGCTCATGTAGCATATAGTATCCACCTAAAGTCTTGACATGTTGTGCTTTTCTGCTCTAAAATTGTAAAGTGTGGTTAACTGAGTTATAGAGCAGACTTCCCATAAGCTCCAACCAGCCTGGCCATCCTACCTCTGCACAGAACTGCCGCTCATTGGATTGTTTTATTTGACCTGTTGTTCTGTATAAAACATAGAGACTGCTGTACAGTATGTGAAAATACATGAGACCTTGTGACCTGGGGTAAAATATATTGCAAAATATATTTTCTATCAATCATCATGTGAGAAAGAAGTTTCAACATACAAACATTTGGCCAGTACAAGTAAGGGTGTAACAAAAAGTGCTTGGTGTATCATTTAGGGATCATGAGTTCCAATCCCAGTAATGCCATATCCATCTATGACCTGGGATTCAGGAGAGCAAAATTTAAAATGCTTTTAGGAAGGGAGGGCTGGCACTCTCTCTCTCTCCTCTAATCTTCATAATGACATTAGTCCATTGTGGGTGTCTGTGAGCTCATGCCTGCAGAATAGGGTAGTGTGTTAAGCAAGAAAACCAGAGGGTAAAGGTACGCCAGGTATGCATTACTGCCAGGCACATCATTATTAAGTAGTTTGGAAATTTAAAACGTACTGGAATAGATTATAAGAAGCAAATAATATAAGATATTTTAGTTATGAGATTATACAAAACTCAGCTGTTAAGACCGAGAGCTTGCAAAATCATCATTCAGTTGATTGAAGACAGTTTCAAGATTTGAATAGATATCCAATATCCAATATATTCATTATCCACATACAAAAAAAACTGACTAAAAGAAAAAGAAGATAAAAGCGTGCAATTTCTTTTCCAAATATCACTTATTGTTTGTTATTCTTTTCTATTTTATTCCATGAAGGTTCTCAATAATTAAAGAGATATTATATGGAAAGAAAGACTGAACCAAGTGTACAAATAGGACAGTATAGTAAGTTTATAAAACATAGAAGTTTCGGTAAGTGGTTTGGATATGTGCACATTTGGCAGTGTGAACAGCATATGGAGTATACAGAAAGTCTAACAGCAATCGCATTCAACCATGCGACATAAGGGCTTGGTGATTAGCCACCACGTTCTGGTTCTTTCTGCTCTGCTAAAGCACAAACAATATTTTAGGAATGACACCTCAACATTTTTTGTGCATGCCAAATGCAGCTGGCCCTGAGCCCATCTATGCACTATTTTATCCAGGCTATTTTGGGAATCAATTAACCTCCTTATGTCCATCTCAGACACAGGTCCTCTGCAGAGTTCTGCAGTTTTTAGATAACAGCTTATTTATTTATTTGTGTTTATTTAGTTAGATTTGGTTATACATTCTGTGTATTTGGTAGGGATGTCAGGGTGTTGACGTGTAACATATGCCTCTTCAGCAGAACAGGTGGACTCTACCCACTGGTGCTTTATACTGGTCAGAGAAGAGAAAAGCAAGAAACAGCAAGACTCTGCATGAACTACATGACATTACTCATATATTATTTAAATTTCTATATTATTCATGATTTTTTTTTTAACAGGCTTAGTGTACAAACTGCTATACTGTAGTTATTTGCTCAATATGATAGCAGTGATTCTTTAAAATCTGTCTTACTTTGAATTCCATGGTCCATTTTTCTAACACTGATATCACACTGTTTTTTTTTTTTTCAATAAATCTGATTTGATTCCTTAGCTCACTCAAGCCACAATGAGTAAATAATCATTATCACCAAACAGCTTATTCTGCAGGCCAATAATGATCTGCCATCAAAACAGACAAAGACAGTTTGTCTATGACACTTGATGCCTTTAGATGGATACTATATGCTATATGAACAGACTATACAGTATCTTGTTGCAGAACAGGTATCTAGGGCTACAGTGGCCACAGGCTCACCAACACTGGTTATTAAAGATTAGGAGGATGCCTGTTAGAAAATAGTTTTATAATGGTTACATACAATGATCAGCCATAAAATGATGACCACCCGCCTTATACTGAGTAGACCTCCCCGCCTTTGCCACCAAAACAGTAAGGACATGTGTGTTCTGACACCCTTCTATCACAACCAGCATTAACCTTTTCATCCATTTGAGCCACAGCAGCTCTTATGTTGGATCGATCTACACAGGCCAGCCTTTACTCCCCATGTGCATCAATGACCCATGGCCACCCATGACGCTGTTGCCACTTTACCAGTTTTTTTTTCTTGGATCACTTTTGGTGTGTCCTGACCACTGCAGCCTGGGAACATCCCACACAAGCTGCAGTTTTAGAGTGGCTTTGATCCAGTTGTCTAGCCATTACAATATGGCTCTTCTCAAAGTAGGTAAATTTTTTCAACATCTTGTTACAGTGGTGGCTGGAGCAAAAAAATGGACAAGCATAAGGATTTGAGTGATTTTGACGAGGGCCAATTTGTAATGGCTAGACAACTGGGTCAGATCAACTCCAAAACTGCAGGTCTTGTTGGATGTTCCTTGTCTGCAGTGGTAATCCAGGCTGGCCTGTGTAGTTCGATTCAATAGAAACGCTAGTGTACATCAAATTGATGAAAAGATTATGCTGATTGTGATAGAAATGTGTCAGAACACACAGTGCATCACTGTTATTGTGGCAAAAGGGGGGAACTGTATTAGGCAGGTCATAATGCTATGACTAATCGGTGTAGGTTTATCATGAAGTGTACTGTATGAAGATGTTATGTTGCACTGTATCCTTTAATAGGCTATCCCATGACCCAAATCTTACAGTATTGATATTATTCAGATATGATATTATTGAGTGACTTTAAGGTGCAAGGTCCCAAGTTTAATCTTGAGCCTGGTTTAACATTTGTCAAGAGTTTGACATGTTCTTCTCATGTCCATATGGGCTTCCTTTGTCTGTGTTCTCCAGTTCCCTCCCACATATCAGAAAAACTTGCAGGTACCCACAGCAGATTGGCTATACAAATAACCCGTAAATGTGAATTTGCTCCCAATATTCCCAGATCCACTGTGACTCTGAACATCTATGAATCCATGGATCTCATGCATACAAATCCTACAATCCAATTTAGACTATTATCATGATGTTGCTCGCTACAACAACGTGTAAAACTGCTTTATTACTTTATTACTATTGTAATCTACCAGAGCTGCCCCCAAGAGTTCATTGTTCCTTCCAAGTACACAAAACTCTACACCATACTGTATATACACCAACTGGCCACTTCATTAGGTATCTAATCAGCCAATCCCATGCCAGCACCTCAATGTATTTAGGAATGTAGACATGGACAAGACAATCAGCTGAAGTTTAAACAGGGTATCAGATTGAGAAAGAAATGCGATTTCAGTGACTTTGAACATGACGTGGATATAGGTGCCAGGTCTGAGTGTTTCCGAAACAGCTGTTCTACAGATTTTTACACTTACAACCATCTCTAGGGTTTACAGAGAATAGTCTGAAAAAGAAAAAATATCCAGTGAATTGTGGTTCTCTGGGTGAAAATGCCTTGCTATTGCAGAGGTCAGAGGAGAATGGTCGTTCTGGTTTCAGCTGAACTCAAATAACATCTTTACAGCTGAGGTATGTGAAGAACATCTCTGAATGCACAACATGTCAAACCTAGAAGCAGATGGACTACAGCAGCAGAAAAGCCACTCCTTTCAGTTAAGGACAGGGAAATAAAGCTAGAATTTTCATGGGTGCACCAACAATGGACTGTAGAGGATTGGAAAAACGTTGCCTGCTCTGATGAGCCTCAAACACTGCTGCGACATTCAGATGATAAGGTCAGCATTTGGCATAAACAACATGAAAGCATGGATCCATCCTGCCTTGTGTCAAAGGTTGAGGGTGTTGCTGCTGGTTTAATAGTATGTGAGATATTTTCTTGGCAAACTTTGGCACCATTAGTACTATCTACTGTACGCATGCGACAAAGCCAAAATCTGGGCAAACTGGTTTCTTGAACATGAGCAATGAGCCCACTGTATACAAACAGCCCACACAGTGACCATATCTCAATCCAATAGATCACCTTTGGCATGTGATGGAATGGGAGACAGATCTTCAGCAACTTTTTGATGCAATCTTGTCTTGGCACAAAAATTAAGGCAGACCTGAAGGCAAAAGTGAGTCCAACCAAGTGCAAGCAAGGTTTATCTAGTGGCCAGTAAGTTTATCTTGTCAGCAACAAGAATTACTTTCATCCATATTTCACTTGTGTTTTCAGAACTTCCTAGTCACAGACTGAACAATTACCCAGACATGACTGGTATTACAAAGTCGACTTTCAAGTCACCATGTCTCAATATTAATAAATGAAAAGATATGAGGAAAACAGTGTTTCAAACTTAAACATCTTCTTATGATAACTTGTCAGAGCAGTCAGACAAAGGTAAACTGCCCTGGGAGTAAAGCAATAGGTCAGTACCATGTGTGATAGCAGTTTTTTTTTTCTTCCCTGAAGCGTTTTGTCTTTTCAGGTTTAAAAAAAAAAAAAAAAAAAACACTTTTCACTCTCAGAGGAACAGCACTCACCAGTCCTTGTATATTTATCAATTCCTTTAGATATACTTCAGTAAGTAAAACTTTACTGATTTGCCTCTTGCTAATATTCTCTCTGATATTCGCCCTTGTCTTGCTGCAAGAATTACACAATCCATAATTTATACTTGCTTTTTAGTAAAACTCTGATATCTGATATTAACGCAATAATGCGGCCAATAATATACTGTTGTTTTGAGTTTGTCGAATTAATTGTATCAAATTTACAAGTGTTGGAACGAAGATGGGTAAAGTGTCATGTCTGATCTACAGACTTGGAGAATCCTCAGCCAAACAATGAAGCACATGATCCGTTACTGCAATCTAGTTCCCAAGACTTCTAATCAGCACCACCTGTTTTCAATTAGCACACTTCCCATAAATAACCCGGACATGACTGGTAATTTCAGCGAATGCTTGCAAAGCCTCACTCTTAGCATTCTACTAATGACATTACTGAGCTCTTTGAATGTCTAATTTTTTTCTATTATTCATCTGTTACATTGGGTTCTGTTTTGTTTTTCTGAGATGCAATAAATTGCTCATAGCCCTCAATGAGTTTGTGAATGTGTGTGCATGGTACTTTGCAATAGACTGGCATTCCCTTAAAGGTGTATATTCACTCGGTGCACCCAAGAATCTCTTCCTAGCATTGGCTGAGGAGCCACCAAACCAATACCAGGATAATGGTTATGAAATAAATAAATGAATAAATGAATAAACAAACAGAGCATGAGTTTGCTCTCTAGGATATGTCATTTACTACAGTATGTTCCTAACATAACATACTGTAGAAAAAACAAGCTAGCATGCCGTTGTGGCCATCACGTAGATGCTCCATGCAACTAGAGCCCTAATTGTTTTGGACCTTCCAGCAGCATTCGACACCATCAACCACAAGACTTTCTTGTTCATTGTCAAAAGTCCTGACAAGTCTGCCCTTTCTGATCCAGAATGCAACTGAACACCTAATTTTCAAACCCATTTCGAAGTTCAACACCACCCCATGGCTACACTCCCTCCATTGGTTTTCTCCACAGGTTCAATTTGATATGTATAGCACTTTTAAATTTGTCATGTCATGACATTGTCATGAAGCAACTTTACAGAAATAAAAGTTCTGGATGTAGATTTTGATAATTTCCTCAGATGACGTGAGTAAAAAAAAACTCTGAGAGGAACGAGACTCATCCTCATTTGTATCAATCCAACTTAAGCCATCTTCACTTATTGTCTATAACGCGTTATCCTGTATACATGGTCATGGGGGCCAGTAGCCTAGACCTACAGCATGAGGAGCGGTACACCCTGGTCAGGGTGCCAATCTATCGCAGGGCACACATACACACATACATACTGTAAACCCGCAAGCTCATTCACACACTACAGGCAATTTGGGAACACCAATTAGCCTATTCTGTATGTCTTTGGACCGTGGGAGGAATCTGGAGTCCCTGGAGGAAACCCACCAAGCAGAGGCAGAACATGCAAACTCCATGCACACAGACCCGAGGCAGGAATTGAATCTTGACCCTGGAGGTGCGAGGCGACAGTGCTAACCACTAAGCCACTGTGCCGCCTCATGTTGAAACTGTTTGAATCTGTGCCACCCAAGCCATCTTCATGGTTATTAATTGGAATTGTCTCTGTTGTTACATAAATATTTAAACAAAACATATGGGGCCATCCACAGCAGCAGTTAGTGGTCTTCACATGATGAAAACTCTAATCAAGAGTGGGGTATAAGAATGCATCAGACAGGTCCACAGGGCAAAAGGTGATGAGAACACTAGTAATTCATTAGTGTCATGTGTAACTTGACAGAAAGAGACAGAGAAAGAGAGAGAGAGAGAGAGAGAGAGAGAGAGATGGACAAAGTCAATGTATATTTTGTTGATTTTTTGCATCTATTTTGTATTCTGCACCATGCTCTCTCCTATCCTCCAGCACTGCTCATTTCGCCCCACCAGCTCTCTAGGTACAAGGAATGCATGCATCATGGCTCTTCTCTATCCCGGTACCTGGGTGATGGAATGCACTTCCCTTTGATATTCAAGGGTTATGTCACTGACAGTCATCAAATAATGACCTACATCTTCATGGAGTACTTAAATTACTTAGTACTTTGCTATTTAAAAATTATTGTGAAGTCTTGTGTGTTGTCAATACTATACTAACCTTCCCAGAAGGATTTTTTTTAGAACTTTAGAACGTCTCGTGAACCAGTATGAGGGTGTGTTTATTGATCGACACCATAATGCAATGCTGTACTGCAGGTTGCTTTGGGTAAGGCCATGTGCCCTGCAATGTAATATGTAAATATTCTGAGAAATGATCAATAATCTCTAATCTATTAAATAATTCTGAACACCAGTTTAACTGATCTGATGATGTGTATGTATAACGATTGGTTAAGTGACTGATATTGTGCACTAAGTGCCCCTTAAGAGCATAATGTGGAGTACTCTCTTTTTTTTGACAAGTCTTCAAAAGAAGGAATGAAATACTTCATGCTGTGCTTTGTTGCGTTGTTGATCACCAAAAGGGGCTTTGATGTGGGTAGATGACTGAAGTACTGGAGGTTTAGAGCAAGACATGGTTGGAATGAAAGTATGAAAAGACAATAATGTCAACGTGTCTTGTGTTTGTCTCAAGGATGACAGTTAATCTGAATAACAAAAAACTGGTGGCTACAAATTGCATGTCACATTTTACTGTCTCACTGTGATGTGCAACATAAAAGAGAATTTGAGTAGTAAATTTCATAACCCACTGTCAGGGAATCCCAGTTAAGTCAAGAAATTGTAGAAAAGATTCTCTTACTAAATCTTTTTCTTTTTACATGGAGAGTTTTATGCCTTATATACTGAATGCACACATGTATACAACTAAATAATAAGTACTCTATTTATGTAATTATGTAAAGTATGTAAAAAAGTGTAAATATTTGATTTTAATCATTTTTTGCTCTGTGGCTTCCTTAAAATTCAAGAAAGAGTAAATGGGGCCTTAAAAAACAGATGACATAAGAAAAATACAAAAATAAGTATTTAACAATTTCAACAATAGTCAACAAAAATAGTCAACAATTTACTAAATGTTATCTGTTATCATTTTCAACATGATACCATCAAGGTTGATCAAGTGATCATTCACGAAATCTGAAAAACCAGAAGCTTAATGAATTAGGAAGAATGGGAATAAAGATAAAACAGGAATCATAAATCAATAATATTAATTACTTGTTAATATAATAATACACTAAAATATTATATATTATACTGTCAGTATGTTAATGCTTTATGAATCATCCTAGTTTATATCAAATTGGGATTACAGCAGATTGAACAATCTGGATTCCACTCTGTACCTCATTATTCTGTACCTTATTAAACAGCACTTGATGGATTTATCTTCTATACCCCTCATCCTATGTAGGAGCGCAGGAAGCCTGGAGCCTATCCCAAGAGACTTTGGGCACAGGGGAAGGTACACCCTGGGAACCATCACAGGAAATACATTCTCACACTCACACTCATTCACACACTATGGCATGGGGAGTCCATGCAAAGTACATGCACACAGACCCGAGGCGGAAAACAAACCCTCGACCCTGGTGCTGCACTTGCGTGAAACAATGTAAAGTGACTCCTGCACTAGATTGAGGTTATGAAATTACAATGTGGTGTTGAAATGATGTAGTCTAATATTTTATAAATTTAAATCAGTACTTTGAGTTGCTGAATTATTCATGTTTTACTTAAAGAGCTGCTCCCCTGTACAGACAATTTTACCATGCATGGATAAGAGATGGGCAAAGCACTCACATTCCATGTTTACAAACCACTTCAGGAAAATGTAGCAATGATTGATCTTATATGTTGTCCAAGCTCCTCTTGATATAGTAGTGTGTAAAAGTCTAACAACACCCCTAATTTCTTCATATTAAATTGAATAATGTGGATAAAAAAAATGGAAACAGCATTGCTGCAAAGCACCTAAAGATACAATTTAAAAATGAATAAAAATAAAAGTGCCTGTAACGTTACAGGACTGTGCAAAAGTCTTAGGCACCATATTATATGCTGTACCAATTTTGTTATATATGTTTATCATGTCTGCA
>JAQMYJ010000001.1:28134710-28146835 GCA_030014305.1 Clarias laeviceps
CATAATTATGTACAAAATCATTCAGTATTTCCATATATAACTTAAAAATTAATAAATAAATAAATAACATTACAGGAAACTATATGCATGGCTGTAAAGAAAAAAATATAGTACAGTACTGTTATATAGTTAAAAGATATTACAGTAGATAGGCATGGAACCATATCCCTTTATTGAATGTTCATTGAAATAACTGGAAATTCAAAATTAGAAAAGTTGAAAATTTTTCTCAAAACCTTTTGTTCAAAACTTTTTTATCAAAATGTTTCAATGTTGTCATTTTTATGTTGCAAATAAAGGTCAGTGAATTTACCATATATGGTACCTCACCCAGTAATGGGGTCTAGAGTAATAATTTTAACTTATAGTTAAATAAGTACTGTATAGTATCAACAGTGTTATAGTTTAGAATATATATAATATGCATATATAGTGTGTGTATATACAGGGGTTGGACGGTGAAACTGAAACGCCTGGTTTTAGACCACAATAATTCATTAGTATGGTGTAGGGCCTCCTTTCGCGGCCAATACGGTATCAATTCATCTTGGGAATGACAGATACAGGTCCTGCACAGTGGCCAGAGGGATTTTGAGGCCTTCTTCTTGCAGAATAGTGGCCAGGTCACTAGTGGTCACTGGGGGAGGAAAACGTTTCCTGACTTGCTCCTCCAAAACAACCCAAAGTGGCTCAATAATATTTAGATCTGGTGACTGTGCAGGCCATGGGAGATGTTCAACTTCACTTTCATGTTCATCAAACCACTCTGTCAACACATCCCACATTAGTTACTAAATGTGCTCCTATGGTTGCCCAGTTAAGGGATATATGGTACCTTCACTGACGTTCATTTGTAACACAAAAATTACAACAATGAACATTTAAACAAATGTCATGTCATGTTTGAACTTTGAAATATTTCAATAACTGCCCTATAAAGATTAAGTTAGATTTTTTTTATGCTTAAATGAGTTAAAGGTCACTGTTTGGCCTAACAAACAAAACACATTCTTCTGAAACTGGTCAAGTACAGGGACTAAATTCAAAATGAGAGGCAATAATGTACCAAAATTTAATGGTTAATATATATTCATATATAATTAGGTTTATGCTTTATATGTATGTTATAAGGCAATGTTTCAATGTTTTCACAGCCCAAAACACAAACTTTTGTTATATTTACAACAACCTGTCAGACACTAGCACTAGATTATACAGTATGTTAGGCTAGACCCCATGAAAGATATATATAATGTCTTTTTGTCATGAACGTTTAGAGTAGCAGTATAGATAAAACTGATCAAAAATATGTCAGTGGTGCACAGTGTGTCCATCTATTTACATTCATTTCTAGCTGCCACAATTTCAGTCCAACATGTACAGATAAGGTATTGAAGTAAAGGAATGCTACTGTATCTCCTCTCACTCAGATGCAGGTCCTATTTCTGACATTTACACAAACTAGAGCCAGGTACAATCTCAGGGTATTCCCAGGGTGTTTTTATCTCTGTAGTTGCACTTGCATGTTTAATAACCTAGGTTACAGTGACATTTGACAGCACAAATATGAACTTTTCTTTATTAAAATGTTATTTATTCTCACAAATGAAGAAATATATTAACTTGAATCTGAACATGGCTCTGCAAGAGTGGTAGCTTTGGGCTGTGCAAATGACATATCTTAATAAACTGTAAGATACACTACTTTAAGACAGTAGCCAGAGTTTGGAATAAGTCTGTGTTAAGCGTTTACTACAACTGTGGAATTTATACACCTTGGAGGGCACTTATCACAATGATTTAATTACAGCAATTAAGAGAAACATGTTCAGTGGGCTAATTAGAAAAAAAAAAACATCTCGCATTTTAAAATCTACGGACTCAGATTTGTAGTCAAGTCAATCGCATTTAAAAATTTTGCATAATATTCTAAGTTGATATATGTTTAATACGGTTACAGAATGCATGTGAGGCATCATTCCCATTGATTTTCCTTTCCCATTTTTACCAACTTTTAAACCTTCCATATTTCTGAAAGATTCCATTAGCCACTTGACAACAACAACTTGTGACCATAGACATTTATGGGGCAGGTTAACATTTATAACAACAGCTTCAAACTAAATGGACCTGAGAGGCTACATAAGGCTTCTGCTATAGGCTACTGTCTTATATCTTTAGAGTAACACCATAATAGGTAATAAGAAGTAGGCAACATACAGTTATTCAGTGTACAGTCTAACAGCTGGTTTTGAGAGGATTTAGACCTCAACTATCATTAGTCAGTACCAACAGGATTGAGCAATATTGTCAGTCCAACTACACCTCAAAAGCCACACAAAATATATTAAACTAGTCAAATATATAGGCTTCAAAAAAATGAAATGGAGTTATTCAGCTCCCTTCCTGCGTTTGAATAGAGAAACAAGAATTTCACACATACAGTATTCTTGTTATACTGATTTCACATATTCCATAATCCCCTTTATAGTTTAAGTTTCTAATGTGTCTTTAAATAGAAATGGTTCTGGATACTTACACTTTGGCATTTTGTGGAAATTCTGATTATTTGCTGGAAGCTGCACAATATTTTTGATCTAACCCAATCTGTCAACCCTATCATTAACTGCCCTTTCTAGTCCTACTCCCCTACTGAAAAATTAATAGACCATGCATGAGTAAAAATCAGTTCATATTGATATATTTTAATGCAAATTTAGTTCCTATTTTGACCTGTGGTGCAAAAATAACAATAATAATAAATGATAATTAGAAGCCTACTGAGACTGCCTTGTGTTACATCTAGAAAAATCAGCATATATCTGTCAATGACAGTTAATTTTTTAATTGTTGGTGAATCAAAAGAGGAATTTCAGCCTTCAAGTGTTTAAATGGGCTTTACAGTTATAAATTAGGACTTAATGAAAATTAATTTCCTGTTGAATGGCAGATAACTTGGACGAGCCACCGCTGCCATTTGATCAACCTTCATAATGTCATTGAACAAAACTGGCAGCTGAAAATGTTAATGCATAACATTAATATGCTGTTAACAGCAGAGATATGAATAATTCAGTGTTTTTGCAATGTTTTTTCAGCTTTGATATACTAGTTTTACCACGTACAAAATAAAACATAGCAAGTAAAGTTCACCGAGCATTAAATAAAAGAAGACATCGCCCAAGAGGGTAAAGCACTGACCAACACTTTTTCTTCTTATCCAGAGACATTTAAGGATCAATATAACTGGCCTGCAACTCATCAGCTCAACTTTGCAGGCGGGGGGAAAGAACAGGCAGGATGAGATGGCAGTAAAAATGGACTCAAGCTGGAGTGCCCTGAAGCGTCTATAAATCTACTTCTGTAAGAGATGGGACAGGCTGGAGAGTTAAGGATGAGCAGCTTCTCCATCACCCTGGCAAGGCAATGCACAGGGTTGTTTTTTAATCCTGTAAATTGTGGTACAACATCAATTCTGTCACTTGGTTCCTTAACTGAAAAGGGCAGGTGCGCTATTTTTTAAATTCATTTTAGAGCTTTAAATAAGTCATTGAGGCCAAAGGGGAGAGTCTGATTTTACAAAAGAAAACGTCGTTACCTAGCTAACAGAGCTAACATTATTAAAATCCTACAAAATCCCACAAAATATACCAAATAATATCATAGATATTACTACAGTAATTCCCTATTTCACAACCCTCTGCTCTTGTTCTCCAAGTTCTTCTCTTGTTCTACATATGCTTTTTTGCCTCTGGGTTTGTTTTTTGTCCTCTCTCTTTGCCACATCTTCTCATTGACTTTTTCTTTCCTGATTGTGTTCACCTTTTTGTGTCTCCTAAAACCCTGTTGTTTCCGTGTCTTATTAGAGTCTTATTGATTGTATTTTGAACTAGTTTCTCTTGTTTCAACCTGTGCCTGTTTGATTGATGAACACTTTGGACATGGCTATGATTACCTGTTCTGCCTGTGCTGGGACCCTCATCAGCCCACATGCTACAGGAATATTTATAACTGTTACATAATTATTTTTCTCTGCAAACACAGAAAACCTAATACACACAATAATGCATTACCATCCTTAAATTGCTGTATTTTTAATAATGTTCCATATACAGTATCATAATACAACTGATAAATATCAAGCCAAAAACAATTCTGAGTGTTTTACAACATTCTTATTTTTCAATTATTTGTTATTACAAAAATTACTTTTTCGGTTAAAGGGATTTTGAAACACAAATTGGACATGCAGGTATTTAGATCTTGGGGGGAAAAAAAGTTGGTTAGGAAATAACTTTTAAACCTTTAAAGTTATTAATTGAAATTATGCAAACACAATTACCCTTCTCTTTATTTGCTTTCATGTAGTTGAGTAATTTTTTTTTTCATTTAGTGATTAAATATTTCTAAACAAAGTTCATGAGGGATTTAAGAAGACACATTGCTTTGAGGATTTTTTTCTGAACTTTTTTTCTCCAATCAATATGCTAGATGAAGGATCTACAAAGAAATGCATTAGGTAGAATCATCATAATTCTGGAGCAGTTCCCTTCTGTCATGATAAAGATGCAGAGCAGATGCAGGTGCACACTTTAATAGACGTTGTGTACAAATAATTTCAGAGCAACACACAAACAGAAACTATTGCTTCGAACCTGAACTTCAGCAATTCGCAAAGAGACAAACTCATACATGTGCATGTTCAGGGTCTGATGGGAGGTGTAACTCTTGACAACTCAGTAGTGAGAGTTGTTGCTACTGTAATGCAGGAGGGAAGAGTGATGCCCCTGGTGGAGTGGGTACGAGTTAGGGACTGATGTGCACTGGCCACATGAGGCGTCATTTTCACCCTCCGGCTTGGAGTTCCTTGGAGAGGCCGACTCACCGACTCATCAGCCTCAGGCATGAGCTGGGCTGGAGAGCTGGACAAGGCAGGAACCTCCCCAATGTAGAGCAGCTCCTGGTCGGCCAGCTGAGTTCTTTAATATGTAGGTTTCTGCCCCATCACCAGCACCACCAATCCCAGGCAAAAAATGAAGGCTGATCAGCTGGGACAGACTCATCTTCTCCACAAACCTTGGGACCCCCAAGTTTTTTCTACAAAACCTGCACTACAATAGGAGTCCATCTGGAAGCATTCGCTCCCTCATAATACTGTATGTCACTCATCCTGAGACATACATAATTATCTGTTTTCAAAAAATTTGGTACAATTTTGAATTCTAGAATCTCACTGCTAAGCTCTATTTCAGATGCTAGATATTAATCCCTCATAAACAGGACATGTTGAGTTTTCTGATCTGTGTTGTGTCTTTTTTATGTAACTGTAACTATGCAAAAACAGAGAGTGATAGAACAATTACTAAGAGCTGATGTCTCAGGGATCTTATACTCCTTGTCTTACAAACTCTACATGTGGAATCACTGGATCTAGAGCAGCTAAATACATAAATGTTATTGCAACAGTGGAAATGAAGATGGTTTAAAAAATATAGCCTCAAGCAGTTATTGAGGGCTCAGGTCAAAAAAAAAAAAAAAAAAAGGAAATTTATTATAATAATAGAAATGCACAGATTCTTCTACAGACCTAATGGGGCAAAACAGCTGTTAAAATGGGAGTTTTAGAGCTCAGTGTGTTTTTAAAAAATCTAGCAGTAAACACTTTGTATGCTGTGCACACATGGTAGATCTCAACATTTTTTTCCTTTTCCTGACTTACCACAGGTCTACATGCATACACAACATACTACTAGGTTCAGTTTAATGTGTAAATATATGGTCTTTAGAATTGTATTTATATACTTTTGGAAATTCATATGTGCATTTTCAAAATATGATCTTGTTTTCTGTTACGCATTAATTTTCAAATTTGTTTGCATGCTACGTATAAGCAAATGGTTTTAGATAACCGAATAAATATCCATCTGATAGCTTTTGTGCAGCTTCATCCGAAGGTGTAAAAATTGGGAAATTGTAAAATGTTATCAAGTAATTCATAACTAGTCATAAAAATCACCTGATCCTGGATAGAATGGTGGAAAACAAGAATAACAATTCAAAAAAAAAATGCTAAGTAATGTGTAAAAAAAATATTCTAGTGGACAAATGAAATATAACTTACAGTTAGTTTGGTCTCTCCATAGAGTTTAGTGTAAAAATATCATTATGTTTTGTATTATGACCAAAATTTACAAATGGTGGCTGGAAGATTTTCTAATTGCCTTACCTTGTCATTATTTCAGAAGCAGTTTAGGCCAGAATTATGAATTTATTCAAAATGGTTTATTACAAAAAGCATTTAGTAAATTGCAGCCCTAGCGCATGATGTAAAACACAGCGGGTAATGTTCCAATATATATTCACAAGATTCATGAAGATCCTTTAAGCTGCTGTTAAGATATATCAGGTGTTGGCTTTGCTGTCAAATTCATTTGCTTTTTACAGGAGAACACTTTTCAATATAAAAAATATATTTACAGTATAATATTAAAAATAGTGTAAATTACATATTTAATGTTGTTGTTCTTGGTCTTTCAGCTGGAAATCTATTCCATTCCATCTGCACAACAACTTGGCACAGGTTTTACGTCGGATGCCCTTCCTGACACAACCCCCCCATTTTATCTGGGTTTGGGACCCGCCCTGCATCCAGTGGCTGGGGTTTGTTTGGGCATTGGGTGGGAATTGAACCCAGGCCTTCCGCATAGTCAATATTCACTATCTGATAGCATAGATGTTTTAAAATCAGCAAGTAGTGGTGAATAATATGGTATAATAATTGTTTCTAGGTTAAGCAGTTCAACATTTATAAGAAAAAAATGACTTTAACATTTGACCCAGTGTTTGACCCAGTGGTAGCAGTCGAGGCATTAGGGCCCAAGACTGGTGAAATAACTCTTGGCAGTATGCCTAATCAGTGTGCCAAATTCTCACAATCTTTTTTTTACTAGTCAGTTTTTTTTTATTGTTTTTTTACTATTTAATAATAATAATAATAATAATAATAATAATAATAAGCAATGCTATTTTATTAACATGCTTTAAACAAAATAGCTTACCTTACTGTATAGGTAGAACATATCTTGTAAATGCTTATCAGTGAATTCTTGCCAGGTAGAAATACTTAAAAAATGTGTAATATTTACAAAACATTTATGAAGGAGCCACTTAAGGAAAATTAATGCTTTAGACACATTTTTTGTTTCCGTTATATAATCTACTTCTAGTGGATACAGTATGTCCGCTTCAATATGAACAGAAGGTCTATATTCATAAGCATAAACAAAGATAGATTTTAACATATTGCGGCATTGTGGATAAACTGTGGTGTATTCATCATGGCAAATCCTTTTAAATTCCCCAAAAGTTATGTAAGCACCACACTCACAATTTGTAAAATCCTCCATTCACTTTTAATAAGATTTTATATGATATTCTGGTATCATTTCGGTTGTATGTTAGTGGTCATTGTCATCTTTTCCCCAGATTAATTTTTTTAGCTAGTGTCATTCTCCAATAATATGTAATATGTTATTTTTGAATAAAGGTGTTGCCCCAGTGCTGTTTGTACATTACGTACATTACTGTAGGGAGGGTGTTCTTGGGATCTTCTGTTGTTTTCAGGGTGATTTAAAACTCATTTTGGGTTACTGTGTGTTTTTTGTGTGTGTTTTGCCTTCTTTATCATTAATCTGAGAGTACACTGTGAAATCTGTGTTCTGTGATCTCTGGTAACAGTTAATTGGTGGTCCATGAAATTGTAACTTGCATATTATCAAACCAATTGTGCTGATAGGAACTTTGAAAGTCTTTCCTATGTCTCCGTAGCTTTTACGCTTTTCCTATTTGAGTGATGTTTAATAAAAAAAATAATTCTTGAGAACTGTAGGAAGCTTCATCACCCCAAGCATGATTGCTATTTGTTGCTTGAAATCTCCTCAACCAATGGCAGCAGCCTGCTGGGAGAATGTCAGTCCATCAAAGGGTCTCCTGCATAAACATTCACACCTCTAGGCTGGTGTTTGGTGGATGGGAGGAATTTGTATTTATTAAACCTGTCATGTTTTTTAAAACCCAAGAATTAAGCATTACAATTCTGAAAACATTTTCTTAACGCATGATGCAATGTGCCAAAGAAAGAAGAAGCAAAAGTACAACCCTGGTAGAGCATATGGCCAAAACATAGTATTGGTGCTAAAAAGTGTCTCATCCAGATGAAAAAGTATTCAGATAGGATCATATAACACTATTTTTCATAATACATATTGCTTCTTATCTCCCGATCCATGCTTCAAAGTTTGTAAATATGCATAAACATTAATATTTTTTTTTAATAAAAATAAACACATTTGCTAAATACAACTTCATGCCCTTTTTGGGGCACATACAGTATAAAATCATCTCTCCAAAAAAAATACATTTTCTGTATTATATAGTATGTATACCATAAAAGAATGTCATCAGCACCAATACTGTTTTGGCCGATAACAAAATAAGAAGGAAAAATTTTGTGAACCATTGAGATGCAGTTATTGCAATCAAGGTATATGCAATTAAATATTAAGTATTATTTATTTTATTTTATTTTACTTTATGTTTATGTGATCCAGCATAAAATTTTCTACCAGCAAAGCTGCCAAGTTGTTAATCTATTACTTCTTGTTTTCTTATAGATTCATCTTTTGATTTTAAACCTAACTGTCTTTAAATATATTTGGAACAAACAAACAAACAAATAAACAAACAAACAAACAAATAAATAAGATGTGACAGTATTTATAGCAAAAGCAAGAAATCAAAGATTATTGCACATGATTTTTTTGGCTAATGTAAAGCCTATATTAGTAATTATAAATGAAGAATGAAATTAAATGGTTTAAATTACACAGATTTTGTGGGATCCAATGTTACATGCAGGGTATTCAAAAAAACTTACAGTGGATTGGGGGAGACATCTGTGAGTCCTGCATTGTTCGAACTGACCTGCTGTGTTGAGGTCACAGGGCAGATTGCAGACATTCCCAGGCCAAGAGCGGGAGAAGCAGGTGGCCGGCTCCACAAAGGCTTGACATCTGATGATGCTGTTTTTCCACAGTATGTACTTACATAAAACAACTAATCCAAGAAAATTCCCACCGACACGCCAACTGTTTTTTATATAACAGTGACAATTCACATATAACCAGTATCTATAATCTTTTACACGTTTGATCGTAAATATTTACCACATGTTTATTTCAAAGTTTAATTGTTTTTGGCATATCAATATCAGATTAGATTAGATTGCAAATATGAAAGGAGGGAGCAGTGAATACAGTATGTTCTAAACATGCTTTATAAACCTCTTGTTTCTTATCTCTGTGTCATGCACCATCTGTCCCTTTCTTCCTCTTGCTTGAAGGCAGTTGATTTCAGTAGTGCAAGCCAATACACAGTCAATATACAATAACATAAATATCCAAATCTCACTTTACACAGATTTAACCATAATTACATATATGAAATCCATTAGCTGCTCTCTAGGCTGAACAAAATCTTTCCTGCTGGCATTGGAAAACATATAGCATGCTTGAGACCCAAGCCTTGTTCATTACAGGCTTTTAAAGAGAGCCAGTCTGGTTTAGAGAATATGACAATTTTCTTTTTGGATGAAGGTGGAAAGATTTCAACTGAGCCACAACAGATCAGCGCAAGAAACTTACTTGCAATAATCCTAAAGTGAGTCTTATCAACACAGAACTAACTAGACATTAGAGACATTAGTTTCAAATAAAAGGCAGAGCTTTGTCCATTTGTGAAAAGACTGATGGGCTGTTAAGCAGAGCAAGCCTAGTGGAAAGAGGCTGAGCAAAGTGTAGATTGATGGACAAGCTGTAGGGTAGATTGCAGTCAGAGAGAAAAGCTGAACATTTATATTATTATGCTCAGTCATGCTAAATTAAACTTGTGATAACTATTGGGCTCTAAATAAAGGTGAGTGTTTTTTTTAAACTGTTTTCTAGCATACTCTTATTTTTTCAGATGCAACCTATCAATGTAATATTTTACTGCCTGATCAATATGAAGCTTGCCACTGATGGAGGGGTGTTCAAGTCAAACCAAGACTTCTGATTGTGCAGAATAACAGAACACAGCTTCATGTTTGAAACGCTGGCCTCCCAGGAACTCCTTTATAAAATGTGGAAATGATGAGGGAAGGACTAATATTCCACTCGCTGAATGTTCAGAGAAAGGAGTGCAGTGGAAACCTTATTCATGGACGTGTAGTCTTCTTTAAAATGTTTGCATTCAACAATATTTAAATGTTTTACTGAGGCAAAGAGTCTCATCACCGTACTGTACTCGTCTTCTGTAAATGTCAATCAGTTTTACACTTTCATTCATAAGAAATTTCATCCTGGTTTGACTTGAACGTCCCTTATAGATTTTTTAATAGTTAAGAGTTCACACTGACTGTACTGTGTAGAGTTTTTCCTTCCTTTATTTTACATAAAATTTACATGAATCTCTCATGTAAAATTCACACAATTTTAACCACTTTCACATTTTATGAACACATGTAGTGTATTTGGTTTAATGCTCATCTGTAATTATTTCCACAATTCATTAATGTTCACTTTTTCATAAGCTGGTCATTAAGTAAAATTCTTTTTACATATCTTTTTATGACATTATTCATTTACTTATGCGTTTTTTTTTCACATTGTATCACATACGTTCATATGAGCCAGTGCCAGGATATAACATGATTGAAGCATGTTTAGGTGTTTCTAACATGATCATATCATATTGTTCACTCTATCTATCTATCTATCTATCTATCTATCTAGCTAGTTAGCTATCTAGTACCCTCTGTAGTCCAACTAGGGAGGGTCCAGCTGAGGCCAATTGCGACCACAGATTGCCATTGGTGTATTTATTTCCATTTTTACAACTGTGGCTGGACATTTGGTCAACATTCATTTGTGATTCACAGTTCTCTTTATCAGACATGGAAAAAAATATTCATAATGTAAAATAAATTATGGTTATCTGCTAAATTTCACTACCAGATTTATCTGCCCTCTTTTAAATACACTAGCTTAAAGAAACCAGCATCAGCAAGTGTCACTAGGATTTAAAGAGTAGAGAATATGAATTGCATATCCCACCTGGTCAGTCTTTTGGCTTCAGATGGCAATGGCAATGGCAAAATTCAAAATTGTGATCACTTAATAACAGTATAATAATATTATAATAATATAATAATAATAATAATTTTTTGTAGAATGCTTACAATTGAATAACACAACTGGTCAGCACACATTATTATAGTTGAGGACACACAACTGGTCAGCACACAACTGGTCATATTTTACCAAATACGACTGTGTATAAGAATATTACATGGTTTAATGCTAATTGGATTTCAAACCCAGATAATGAAAAAAATACATTTAAACTACAGTAATACTGTAAGTGTCTTTGGATTCACTTTTGGCATTTAGAATGTAGTTGTAAGCATAATAATGTTAATGGACTGAATAGCATAGTGAGGACAATAAGCAAAACATTCTTTGACCATGAAGCACCAGTGGACTTGTGATTGCAGGAACAATAAGCATTTCAATGACAATTGGAGTGATTAATTTATTTTGCATCACCAGACGGTGAACGCAGTAACTACCATAATCACTCTCAGGATGCCACTTATGCCGTCAATGAGACAGTAAATGCCAGCAAACCACCATAGTGGAAAACTAAGTAATTAATGCTTCTTTCTATATTACAAACTTGAAAAAGATCCCATGATCCATTTCTCTTATGAGCTTTTAAAAAGCAGGATGTATTAGAATTAATTCTAATTATTTGCTATAAACAAAATGCTCCTTCCCCAAATGTGGGTTATCATGTTTCCTCTCCCAGTCTGCCTCTATTAGTGATTAATGATAATAGTGATTATCATTAATGTGATAATTAATTATGGATCTAAATAAGGAGGAAAAACGATTCCCTATAATTGCAAAACATCTAGACAACCAAGCAAATCAAAAGTGTTTAAAAAGTCAGTATTTCAACAAAAACGTTTATATATATATATATATATATATATATATATATATATATATATACTATATATACACCCA
>JAQMYJ010000001.1:28154999-28169695 GCA_030014305.1 Clarias laeviceps
TAAATAAATAGACAATTTTATGATGTAGGCCGAAAATGAGCTTCCCCTATTTGACAGACCAGTAGCCGCCACTGGTCTCAATTTATATGGAAAAAAAAGAACTGGACCATTGCTATGAGGCCTGTTTTCAGCTAAAAGTACATTTAGAATTTCATGACTGGAGAAAGAGTGAAGAGGCACAGAATCCAGTCCAGTGAGAAGTTTCAAAAGTAAGAGGTGATTTGGGGTGCCATTTCAACTGCTGTTGTTGGTCCACTGTGTCTACAAAGTCCAAAGTCATCACAGCCATCTACAAGATGTTCTGCTTCTGTCTGCTGACAAGCTTTATCAAGCTGACGAGCAATGACAAGCTGCAAGTGCTTAAATCCATAATCACATCTTAGGTCTGAATACTATTGTACAAAGTTTTGGTAAATTCACATTTTAAATCATCCCTCATTCATGTAACTCACCTTTGAATATTGTTTATAATGCTTTGACACAATCTTAATGTCTGTGACATTCTATGTTCTATATTCTAATGTATCTTTTTATTCTATTGCTTAATAATTATGCACATATATGATAGAATTTTGATTAGAAAGTCAGTAATGTATGCTAACTCATGGGATTGCATAGTAGTGTGAACATTTTAAAAAGCTCCTGGCTCTAGTGAACTAATTCTTTGCATATTAGATATGTAGAACACATCTTTTCTGTTAACTATAATAATTACCAAAAGGCAAATTATGAATGTTTAAGATTAGAAAATGTCATATCTGCCAATTCATTTTGTATAAAGGGGAGCATAAGTAAATAAACCTATAAACAAAATAGGCTTATTAATATTATATTTACATAGTTATATTTAGTAGGGAGCACAGTGGTGTAGTGGTCAGCACTGTTGCCTTGCACTTGCAGGGCCTGGGTTCGATTCCCGGTTTCCTCCGGGTACTTCGGTTTCCTCCCACAATATAAAGATATGCAGGTTTGGCTAATTGGTGTTATCAAATTGACCGTAGTGTGTGTGCCCTGCGATGGATTGGCACCCTGTCCAGCGTGTACTGTGCCCTAATAGATATGACCTAGGATAGACTCCAGGTCCCTGCGACTCTGAATACAGGATAAAGCAGAATAGAAGATGAGTGAGTGACAGTTTTTATTATTTAAGATAAATAATTTGTATTATTTAATATTCAATATTGTTTTTATTATTGAAGAGCATTATACAGTATTTATTATTATAATTGTTAAAATGATAATGCATTTACTTTGCATGTGTGGAATATTTATTACGTTATTGTTAATTAAACAACTAATTAGAAATTTCAGGTAAGATATTGCGACTGATGTTGCAACACATTGTTCTAATTGTATGCAATTTCCCAGAGTACTTTGGTTGAGTGTAGTGTAATTTACATACATCAGCCACAGCAAGATTTCTCCAAAACAAGCAAGGAAATGATGTAGTAGAGCAAGTGTTATTTTAAATGTTCTCGCTGTCACAGAGAGAAACAAGTTTAGAGAAAAATGTTTTATCTTCTTCCTTTATGCAACGAGTAAAGAAATGTCAACCAGGACTTGTGATGAAATTTCTGGTGAATGATGGTGTAAAACTGATTGACATTTACAGAAGACTTCAAGCACAGTTTGGCAATGAAACTCATAGCTGCAGTAAAACATTTGAATAGTGCAAACATTTTAAAGAAGGCCGAATGTCCGTGATTGACACCAAAGGTCGATGTGGCTCGGAGGCCATGGCAGTCTTTCACACAAATATTCATCGAGTAGAACACACCTTGACAAAAACGTGTCACCATCTTTCAGAAGAGATGCATCATTTTACACATTCATGAATATTTATTCATAATCCCTACTTTTACTGATCCCTATTTTATTTACATTTCTATGCTTGTTAGTGATGATTCTAAGTGATGATAGTAAGTGAAGATTGAGGTCTCTGACCCTTAAAATAAACAATACCACTGAGTATTCACCCTGTTGAAGCCTTGCCGAGCCTGTAAAGCCGGTCCATGCCTGATTTGGGACCTTCATGCCCTTCAGCAGAAATACTTGCTTGGTAAGGTTCAAGCTAAGCAATTGACTTGACCAGTCAAGAAGGTTCCAGCTTGGCTTGAAATCCTCATTGTTCATTTAGCACTGAGGTTCAAGTGACTGCTCTGTTGAAATATTAAACTCCATAGACTAGGACCAGACATGAACAGAGATCTTGGAGAATTTATCCTACCGCTGTCATCCCTGAGAACAGTTTACTGGCAGTCATAGATCTCCAAGTCATCATATCTGGCAAATACAGTTGTAATACAGTCACTTCCTTTATCCAGAAAAGATTTTTATTTATTTATTTATTTATTTTATTTTGGTGATATATATATAAATCATCCACGATCATTAGGCACAGGCAGAGAAGCGCATGGAGAATAGCGACACATTAAAACATGCATTAACCTTCAGCTGCTTCACTCAGTTGCAGCTTGGATAAAAAATGACAAAAACAAAACAAAAAGATTTTGCAAAATATTAAAAAGAAATATTTTTAGTGATTACTTATAGTTACTTATGGTTACATTTGTTTAATTTTAAGAGACATCCTTAAAAGAAAATTTGTATATTACTCAATATTAAATTAGTGGGTAATATGGCCATAAAGTAATATGACTTATATTATGTATATCATTATCAATAATATGATTATGATATTTGCACATTTAGGAACTATTTTGCTTCATGACCATGATTCTCCTGATCTTCAACATTTTGCTTCATGACCATGATTCTCCTGATCTTCAACCATTCTTGCAAATAGAAATATTTGGTGTTCAATGACACTGATTACTTTTTTATTGTTGTTGTTGTTGTTGTTGTTTTGTTTTGTTTTTCCATTTACTGATGACCACAACAAAAAAAAACATATTGATGTTGAAAGTGTATTTCATTAATTTTTTTTTTTATTTGGTTATAGACAAATTTGAAAATAAAACTGATTTGAAACTCAATTCCCACAAAATAAGCTGCTATTATCTTTTTCTTGTCTCCATTTTTTAATGTGCTAAAACAGCGAACCAACAGCAAACATGGTCTATTTAGTTACTTATAGACTGCACTTGTAAACATGACATTCTTTGGACTTCTGCATAGTTTTAAAAAAAAAAAAAAAAAAAAAAAAAACATTATGCAATTTTCTGCAACTGTGCTTTTTAGCTTGGCTGTGTATTACACTGTGCCATAGCTTTGCAATAGTGCAGCAAGCAATGCTAGAGAAAAGAGAGAGTTTCTTTTAGTCATGGTTCTCCCACCATGATGATAGGGCACTTAATAGATCGATTTATGCTGAAGTGTTTTACTCAGAATTGGGTATCATGTTCTTACATTGCACTGTACCATGGCAGCCACATAAAAAAGAGCTCACAATTTTATCACTACGAATGTGGACTATATTGAATTAAACTAAGAAATCCTTTATATTCAAGAGAAATGGTCTATGACAAAGAAATGCCACTGTAAGACAAAAGATTGTCTTTTGAGAGAGATTGTCATGTACCTTTTAAATGTTCACGGAAAGTGCTGCATGAATAGAGCATTATGTTTGCATTTTTATATGATGCTTTTTCGTGATAAAACATGGCCTTCAAATACTGTAGGTCTTCTTTGGTTAGCCTCGTCTCTGTCAGATCAGATCAATTAAAAAAAAATGATTGCTGAAACTGTTTTCACAGAAAATAATTTGCAATGGGCTTTTTCAAAATCCCCAACAGAGCTTTTTTTCACTCAGCTTTCCACAATTCATGCCGCTTTCCTGATTTAAATCCTAAACCTTAGATGTGCTACTATTCAGCAAAATGTCTTTTACAGTCGGACCATGATTTTATATATATATTGGCCACCCTTTGCATCTATAACAGCTTCAACTCTTTAGGAGGTTTAGGAGTGTGTTTATGGGAATTTTTGACCAAGTGCATTTGTGAGGTCCCAAAGGTGTTCCATCGGGTTGAGGTCAGGACTCTGTGCAGTCAAGTTCTTCCACACCAAACTTGCTCATCCATGTCTTTATGGACCTTGCTTTGTGCACTGGTGTGCAGTCATGTTGGAAGTGGTGTGGGGTTGTTTTTTAGGAGTTGGGCTCTGCCTCTTGCTTGAAGAGGAAAGGAACTCAGCATACCAAGACATATTGGACAATTCCATGCTCCCTACTTTGTGGACACAGTTTGGGGATGGCCCGTTGCTGTTCCAACATGACGGTTGAGATAAATTAGAGCGGAGATTTTCTCAGGCCAGAGCCAGGCCTTCTTATCCAACATCAGTTGACTGTGGAATATTTAGTAACAAGAAAATTCATGACTGGACATATTGCACAGGTGGCATCCTATCACAGTACCACACTGGAATTCACTGAGGTCCTGAGAGCGAGCCATTCTTTCACAAATGTTTGTAGAAGTGGTCTGCATGCATAGGTGCTTGATTTGATACATCTGTAACAGTGGAAGTGATTAGAACACCTGAATTCAATGATTTGGATGGGTGAGTGAATACTCTGGCAACTTGACAGTGCTGGAGCTTGAACCCCCGACCTTCCGATCAGAAACTCAGGATCGGATCTTATTTATTTGGAGTGCCCCATGGTGCTCAAATGGATTGTGATGTGGGTAGGCCGACTGGGTATACATGGTCGACTCAATAACTGGTGCCCAGGAACTGTGGCTGCTAAACATTATTACTGTATACCACTCTCCATACAGCTCTTTTGCAAACGACATCCCTATCTGATAGATATTTCAAATTTTGACTTATCAGTCCAGAGCACCATTTGTCTGCACCCAGTTCCTACTGTATGTTTCTGTACATGGTTGAGTCACTTACCTTTGTTTCCACGTTGGACATGTGGCTTTTGGGCCACAGTTCTTCCTTGAAGGCCACTTCTCTGGACAGTAGATAGAATCGGTGGTAGGACGTACTTGGGTCCACTGGTTTCCGCCAGTTCCTTGCTGAGGGCACTGCTGGACACCTACAGATTACCTTGTATATTCTTGCTGTGCCCAGTCTTGCTATAGTTTCCAGTCCACCTGCCTCTGAAGTCCTTGATCTGTGACAACTGTCTTCCACAACATCACCTTAGTAGCAGAGTTTGGCTGCTCCTTACCCAGTTGTAAGCCTCCTACACAACTTTTTCCATTTCAGTTAATGATTGTATTTCAACCTACATATTAAATTAATGATCATTACCACCTGCTTATTAGTTTATCATACAGTACACCTGATCTGATCCTACAAAATCGATGATTTTGTGCAGCTGTGCAAGTATAAGAATTGATGCTGGGTTGAGGCCAAAGGGTAGTCATAACATAAATAGATTTGATTTATATTTTTTACTTCTGTTTATTCACTTTTTATTATATATAAGCAAGTATTTAAGGAAAGGAAAGAAGTGAGGGTGTCCAGAGGCAGTAGCCAGCTGGCAGAGGGGCACTTTGCTTGGCAAATGTTGTCGGCAACCGAGTGGCAAAGTGGGGCGTGTGGGCAGCGACTCAACCGGCCCTGCTCAGCCATCCATTGGCGTGGCCTCAGACGTGAGTCCTCGTGACATCTGGGCGGCTTTCCCGAATGGCAACGAGGGCCTTAGCAGCAAATACAGCAGCCTTTTCCACTTTGGTGGCTGGATCTCGATGGCTGTCTCTCAGTGAACATAAAAGTTTAATCTTTTAGCTGCCGGCTCCTGGGCGGCGGTTTCCAGTCCACCTGCCTCTGAAGTCCTTGGGACATGTGGCATCACTCTGAATGCCCAGTCATCGCTGCACATTCTCATCACTGTAAATCTGGAGTTTTTCATTTTAAAAATCATTTAAATTTATAGATATATTTTCATGTGACAAGCTCAAGATGAGAAATCACTTCACTCACATGGCTTTGTCTTCATTTGTTTGTACAGTGCATGATTTAGATGCAGATCTCTTCTGTTTAATGCTATAGTGAAACACGAGTTATGAGGTCGAAAGAAGTACCTGGAGACTTGAGAGATATTTGGCAGTACATCAGCATTAAGGTTTCAAAACACAGGAACTTTGTGTTTGTTTGTATCTTTTACTAGGTATTAGATATTGTTGAGGGATGTTTGCTCAGGATTGAACCTGAGGGCAAAGAAACTAGAAAATATATACAGTATATATATATATATATAGGGTCTAAAAGTCTGAGGCCACTACTTAAATTGCTGTTTGACATCCTTTTTCAAATCAACACACTTTTTTATTGCATATGATATTAGATATTAACAGTCTGTCCTCCTTTTGCTTTAACAACAGTCTTCAAGTTGATTCAGGATTTATAATTTGTGTAAAACCTGAACGTCCTTGTTAGATCAAATCCTTTGTTGTGGCATCTGAACATGTGCTCTTATGGAATTAATGAGTCTGGACAAAAATTGTCCCTTTCTTACAAATGAGTTAGCATGGTCAATATGAGCTCATGTCAACAGCCATTGCTATACATTTAAGCATTTGGCAGATGCCCTTATCCAGATTGACTTACACTTTTATCTCATTAGATCTGAGCAATTGAGGGCTAAGGGCTTTGCTCAAGGGCCCAACAGGGGCAACTTGGTGGTGGTAGGGTTTGAACCTGGGACCTTCTAGACTATAGTCTAACACCTTAACCACTGAGCCACCCCTGACCACCTAGATAAGGAAAAGGAAGGTTGCGCTGTTGAGGTCTCCAACCTACAGATGCATGCGCTTTCAATCATGCACTACAGATAATTTGGAAACAAACTCACGTCTTCCGGTACCCAAAGGAAACCCTCTGACAACAAGCAAACTCCATGCACACCACAACTCAGACTTTTGAAAACAGGTATATTCTTGCAGCATTATGTGATAGAAAAAAAATGGGCTGAAGGAAAATAAAAATGTAAATTGATCTCTGTTATCAGTGATCTGTAATGACAAATTTTAGCCCTGCAGAGTTTCTCTCTTTCGGTGCGGTCGAGTGTTCACAGCAAAAACCCTTCTATCTCAAACTTCTAAAGAACGATAATGAATTAAATAAAGGGGTTCAGGTTCAGTGAATCCGATCAATACAATTGAGAGGCAGAATAAATAGCTCCTCTGTAAAGGATATTAAAAGGGTCCAATTGGGTTTGGGTAGGTCCTGGTAACCCAGGCAGAAAGATATTACCAGGATTGTCAGCATTAGTGCGTGATACTACAGGTACCACGACGTGTTTAGCTAAAATTACTTAAGGGACCAGGTGTGTGAGCTAGTAATAGGTTTATACCAAAGAAGAGAGTGATTACTTTAGGAGGCAGGAGAGGCATTCATGAAAGCAGTGGGCACATATTGGTCTCCGCTCACTCCTGGCCTTTTCGTCCTTTTTAGCAGTCATCATGTCTCCCTGTGGGGCTTGTCAATTTCTACAGGACTCATAATTGCTTCACTTGCTTTTGTACTAGGAGGTTCCTGCTGTGTTATCAGAGGCTACAGCTGTAACGATGAGTGAGATTACATTATCGATTTCCATGTTGGTTACCACTTTTCCCTCAGACACTGACTCTCGATCAGTAAGCACATTTGATATGTGTTGGTTACCTTCTCACATCAATGTTTTGCAAGCATCCCTCTGCAATGCAGGTGAGTGATCACTGCAGTGAAATAACTGAATGTGATTCCTTCAGTCTGGATCGAACATGTAGAGTTTCTTAAGTCAATTGAACGGTTAGTCTGCTAAAGCTTCCCAAAGAGACACATTCTACAGGAGGGATATATTAATGACTTATATTTACAAAGATTGTCACAAGACATTTTACGATTACTGGTACGTGCACTATATACAGTATGTAGAAATATTTTCTTAACAAATTGTTACTTTTAATAAGGTTGACGTAAGCCAGATCTCAAATATTCTTCATGCCCAAACTTAAGTTTGAAATGGCCAACTTTTTTCCAGCTTTTTAAACAGCATTGGGCAGAATAGAAAATTTTGTTGAGTTATATAAAGAAAACCAGTGTTCTCTGCACAAGCTGCATCATAGCAATAAGAGGGATGTCATGTCAATGTCTTGACTAATTGGATTTTTTTCCCCTTCTAAATCTGCAAGTGTGCAAAAAATAGGTCCCTAAATAGCAAAAAAGGATCCTGTACTGTACAGTATTGCCCCAGCCTTTTCTGAGTGACTAGCTTTTACACCAGTGAAAATAATCCTTAGTAAACAGTTTCCATCCACGCAGGCAACATTCTAATAATGATTAGGCCACAGGATATGCAATTTGCCTTCATTTCTATTTCGCTCAGCTCTGTTACCCTGACAACCGTGCCCCTGCCGAGCTTGGAGAGATTCTCCCATGATCCAATTAAGGTACATGTCCTCACACACTGCACTGTAAAACATGTCAGGGGCTAACAATAATTACCCTTGGGGAGGGGGGCAAAGCTCCAATAGCCCCCCTTTTGTTCGTGGTAGGCTAGCGGTAGTTTCCTATCAGTGGGGTTTTCATCAGGTCACGGCATGCTGGCAGTCTGCTGTAAATGTTTAGAGATGAAAACTATCACACTTACACTTACAACTTACACAGTTGGAGAAACAGATCCACATAATGAGACTCTGTGGTTTCGGTTCATATTATATGGATATATACAGTGGGGTGCAAACGTCTGAGACCTATCCATATGTCTGTGCCTAAGCCCTTATTAAAATCCCACATAAATAGTGCTAATTTGCAACGGCTGTTCGAGCTGTGTTGTGGATTAATTAAAGAATGACGTCCCATGGAAACTGTTTCTATAAGGTTCTTGTGTCGCAATTTGCTCATGAGTGTAAAGCTAAAGTATAAGAGATTAAAGGTCATGAATTGCTAAACGTTTAAAAAGATTGCAATATGTTCACAGGTTTTTGAATGCTGCTGGCTTTGAAAGTGCAAAACCTGGGCAAACATCAGATATGAAATCTTATCAGAGGAATATTGCGACAAGTACTCGGAATGTTCTCAATAATCAGAGATATGCGTAGGAAAGGAAAATCTTTTTAATAAACCCTCACATGATGATGTTTTTATTTTGTGTTTAAATGGCAGGGGAGTAAAGATTATGTTAATTTAACTCTTGCCCTTTGGACGTATTATTTTGAGTGCACAAACCATTCTAAGCTGCAGTGAATAAGACTGCAGGTGAAACAATTTTTAATTATTTGCCGAAGAAACATATTCTCTTTAAAGCCTGTTAGTAAATCAACCTGTATTTATTATTTTTTTTATAGTTTTCAGAGTCTTAAAGTACTATAAAGTTTTTAATGGTGCATTTGGCTATTTACTGTAGATCCATTTGCTAAGCTGGTTCTTAGTTATAGCAAATATAGTTAATGCAGTCTAGGTGTGTAACCTAATCCAGGTGACAAATTTTTTGATTTACATTATTTATTACAGGCTGCAAACACATAGACATTTTTTATTTTTTTTGTACTGCTTCCTGTCACAAATCACATCATTAACAATGGGTCTCTCAGTTGTGATTTTACCTGAAAAGTGGCCAGAAAATTATTCTATATACTATACATCTAATAATATATAATTTATTCAATAAATGATTTTATATGCAATGACTAATGTTGATAACTGAAATCATTCAGTAGGATGTAAATCGTTCACTTAGCTAGCAACTACAGAGGTTATCAAGTTCAGCACAGAGAGTCCACTGCAAATTTTTATCCTTGATGTAGGTGTAAAAAACAATAAATGCAGCCCACACAGAAAGTTATGTTCTTCAGAGGTACTGTATGGCTTACGGCATCAATATTTTGGGACATCCTTTATAAATATAAGAAAGTTTTTGTCTGAACATTGGTCAGAACTCGCTCTTTTAATGAGATTTTTACATTTCATACATTGGCGGACTCGAAACCAGTTTCAGAAATGTTTCTGTTTGTATAGTATTCTGTCTGTATTCTCACGGAATTAGTATTATCTGAGGACCTCATGTGATTTAGAAATGACATCATCCATTTCCATCAAGGCATTCTTTTTGCTTACGCTCTTCTGATGGTGTTCAGCTTTCTCTTTCTACACATTGTTGTCAACTGTATAGTTTTATGTTGTATATAGTGATATAACCCAGCACCCAAAATACAGCATCAGGCAAAACTGTCTAGACAGAATTTAACGAAAATTTGTCAGTCCTTCGGCATTTGCCTGATGTCAAACCTGCGCCATAAATGGAATGTCAAGTAGAAGGGAAGTTATGAATAGTTATGTGCTAGATTATAAATCCCCAAGCTTTGACAGCGTCCTGCCCATGTGTCATGACTGCTGGACAGCATTAATGAAACTTTTGCAGTATCTGCCTGAACTTTAACCTGCACCATAAGTGAAATCAAAATGATTATGAATAGTAATGTGCCAGATTTAATAATCTACTTTAAGACAAGATACTAATAAGCTACTTGCTCAATGTAAACACACACCTGCACTAATAGATATTAATTAGAAAAACTAAACTGAATATTTTTACTGGGATTAGTTTATATTTTCACAGCTTAAATAACACAACTGAAGTGGTATAAGTGAATGTTAAAACGCTGGAGTAAAACAATCAAATTTTTTGATTTTGCATCTGTGATTCACTTTCCGATTACGGAACAGGTGTGTATTTGGCTGACAATTGAAAGAAGTACAGCTTAACAGCTAAACCTTTCAAAAGTTTATTTCTTTGTATTAATAAGAAAGACAGTCAGACATGTACGTGGGCTTCAACCTGAAATAATAATATCACTGATTACATTAAAGCTGATCAGATTATTTTTAAGCTTTAACCTTTTAACTATTCCTACACAGTCTTTTCTCGACAACAACAGTTCCTTACGCTAGTATATGCTTAAAAAGTGGAATTTGCAAATTGTCTTAAGTGACATTTTTAAAGAAAAAAAAAATTCTTCATTCAATCCAGCCATTCTTCATTACTCTTGAAATAGTTTTCTTACTGCTCATATTAATAAACATGGGTCTAATGACTCGATTTTAAGCATCTCATTATACTGACAAAAGTAGAAAAAAGCTATGACACAAAACCAATTTCAAAACGTCTAATGAATTTACTGAGCTAATTTATAAATCTTATAGCAAAATATTAAAGTCTACTTGCATCAGCATTACAACTTAAACTGTTGTGAATTCTCCATCACTCATCTCTATTTTCCATCACTCGTCTCAATTTATTTCAAATGCATATAATATATTCACTACACTGGTTTTTTTTTGTTTTTCATTAAAAAATGTCACTCATCAATGCATACAGTATGCATGAGGAAAACAACTCTAACAGATCTATGAAAATCTTTATACTATGTGTCTGCTGTGACTTTGGCAAGAGTAAATGAGATTATGCAGTCCATTTCTCAGAGTGTGTATATTTCTCTTGTATCTCCCCAACTTCTTTACCTACTGATTACCTAAATCTACGATCTCTAAAACTTTATTCCTAATAATACATAACCTAAGCCTTTGGTACAGTAAGCTTGGCACAGGTTTTACACCGGATGCCCTTCCTGACGCAACCCTCATATTTTACACTGTATCCAGTGACTGGGGTTTGAGCACTGGCTGGAAATCCAGGCCTTCCACATGGCAGGTGAAAGACCTACAGTACCACTGAACCACCAGTGCAAAACTCACATTCCTGAAAGAGGAACCTTTCTGGTTTAATTTATTTAGGTTTTCTAAGAATAACACAGAGTCTAAATTACTCATACGGGATCAAAAATATACATTCATCCACTTTTTACAAATATTAATCCACTATTTCTGAAACTCCTGCAATGTGCTATTATAATTTTCATTAGCACAATGCACAATGGACACTTTTTGTCCATGGAACTACAGATCTGAAGAAGAGAATGACAGATTTATACAGGAAAGTCAGGAATGTCTCTTGAAGGCAGTTCTTAACACCTGCAAATGTCAAGATCAGTTAAATCAAATGTAGGTAAGTACGAGTTATTGGGAGGTGTAGCCACTTTGCTAAGGTTTGGAAGGAATCTCATCCTCAGAGAGGAAATTGGTTCAGAAGATCATCAACAAGCCAGGAACCACCAAGGCACAGGATTGACATGAACCGAACGCTGCTGGAACACCAATGGAGGATCAAGCTTGTTGATGGAGACCAAAAGCATCTAGCAAGGGTGAGATTTGCTAAGAGATGATGTTAAACCACATATAAGGTGTTCCCCGACCCTGTGTTGCACCAAATTCTTGAGGTTTTCTTTGATGGAAAAACATATGTTTTACAATCATTCAGCCTCAGTAAAAAACTGTTGAAATTGCTTGCAAAACCAATAACCTTGGAATTTATTGTATGTAAACTTGTGATTTCCAAACTAAGTCTGTATCAGTGTAAAACAGCCCCTGTTTAATCTTATGTTTCATAGGTGATCTCAAACCTTTGACAGGTGGTGTATTAGAAATGTCAATGTGAAGGCAAGATACACAATCCCTTTGTCCATGTGCTGTCTTTTTAATCATACATTTTCAGTGCATGTCAAAGTTTACTTTATACAGCTCGGTTCATATCTGTTTATTCCTTTCTTTCTTTCTTTTTAAACGTCAATTCAAATTTTTAGGCTTTACAATACATGTAAAGTGGGCCCAATGCACTGAAATTTCAAACCTATTTACACATTTTGAAAAAAACTGAAGGATGAAATATTTGTGAAAGACAGATATTGCTTCTGGAAATTATGTAAAAAAACAAACAAACATTTAAAACAAAGTTATTATAAGTCAAATTTCAAGTTACCATAGCCATACTGTCACTATAACAATTAGTGAAGAGAAGCTGTATCAGTTACGTGCATTAAGAACATTCTGGTGAGTTTAATAAAGAACACACTGCACACTGGTATTCAGATCCAAGGCCAATGTTTGCTGAAACAAAGTCTCAGCTATGTCTGACTCTGACCTGGGACCTTTCCAGTGCAATATTGACATGAGCGAGTCTGTCGGACAGTTTATTGCTTTTGTCTGACAGTTTTAAACACATAAAGGACAATTTAATGCCATTTGACACAATTTAGTTATTAAAAAGTTACAAGTTAATTTAAAATGAGCAGTGAAAGCAGTGAAAGTGTCTAATTTGCTTATTTTTAAAGAACACCTAAAAATAATTATTTGATTCATTAAACAACTCACAAGATTTTAATAAATTCATAATTATCATATATTTTGTCTGCCAAGCCCAATTATAATTTCATGCTGTCTATAGATTATTTTTAAGACTCTCCTGTATATTACATTATGTTCTGCTACATTGTGCTTGCCAGAAAAGAACAAAAATCTGATCTGCTTCTTTAAGTCCACAATTTTCATCCCCTGATTTTTTTAAAGGCAAGTGTTTCACACACAATTTAACACAGAGATAACGTTAGTAATTTGAACCAGGAGCCTTAAAAAACATAAGTACCTGTATAACTCTAAAAATGTGGAAATATTAATGTAACATTTACGCTGAGGTCACCAGCTTAAGATTCCTTACTCTGAATACAGTCTTTATCCACCTTCATATTTTTTCTTCACCTTTGCTTCATATCTGAATAGCCTAAGGCTGTCTAAGATTTAGACTTAGTATGTTATACAGACATATTGGTTTATGTTTGTTTGTTTTTCTTTGTGTCTCCTATATAAGGTGTCATGGTGGATTAGGTGGTTTGCACTGTCGCCTTGTACCTCCAGGTTCTGGGTTTGATTCCTGCCTCTGGTCTGTGTGCAGGGAGTTTGCACATTATGTGTGTGTGTGTGTGCCCTTAAATTGACTGTCCCGGGATAGGATCCTGGATAAAGCAGAATAGATAATGATACACACATTCAGTATATAAATGACCTCATCAGGGCATTTCTACAAACATTGGCACAGTTCCTTGAATCTTTGCTAGAATAACTGTTCTTTAATTTACTAATCCTAAGATCCCCGTACATAACCTTATGTATCATTTTATTCTTTTATTTAATATTTTACATTTAGTCTGCTTTTATTGCTTTATTAATAGAAATAGATACATAAATACTTTATCAGTTGCCTTGGCTTTTTGCATAAAATATTCATTAATCACACCTATTAGTGGCTAATTATTTACAAAGTAACTACTAATGATAACTTTAGAATTTCAACCTAAGTAAAAGGTTATTAACAGCTGGTACAATTCTATAGTAGGACACCAACAAGGCCATTATGCCAGGATCAGCTCATTAAGTCCAGTCCAAGTTGTCTCTATGGGAGTTTAGATCCTTCACTATGTGTATCCTAAACACCTGGTGCTTCTGTGTAAACAGCATATGTGCCAGTGGTTTTATAGATGTGGAATGAGATGTGATGTTTCATTTAGTTGTTTTGTTCTCTGTGGAGCTTTCAGTGCTTCTTACCTATTCTTTCAGTCTCTGAGTGCTCCACATACAGTATTCATTTCAAGGCAGCTATTTTTATCATTTAAAAATCACATTAAGGCACTTCAGCTTCAACTAAGACATCTAGTTCTCTCCGGATGCTAGTACTTCACCATCATTTTGTTTTTAATCAGCTGCCAAAGGTGTGATCTGGTTTTGAAGTACGCACAGTGAAACAGAGATCTTCAGATCCCCACAGGCCTCCTCTTTCATGTCATTGTACTCGAAAGACAAATTTGCTGAAATTCTTTCGTATTGAGGATGAACACTGTTCATATACAGTATAT
>JAQMYJ010000001.1:28169704-28208137 GCA_030014305.1 Clarias laeviceps
TTCTTCCTCACCTTTGATTAATATGGCTACCAATTAGGTTTAATGAAGCTTGTCGGCAATCGACACTGAATCATGCTGTCGAGTGTACTATAGATATCACCTTCTGTTCCCTGCTTGTTTCAAGCCCCCTGCTGAGGTGCGCAGCTACCATGCTGTTCAGAAATGTTCTCTTTCCAAAAATCTATAAACTAATCTCAAGAGAGAGATGTGGTTTAATGCTGGTGAGGATTTGTCAGAATTTCCACAAGCTTTCTCTCTCTCCGTCTCAGTTGGAGACAAATACACACAGAGATCAAAGGAAATGGGACGGGAAGAAGAAGAAAAAGGTAAAATACAAACAGGCTATGAGTTGATAAAGAAGGCAGAAAAAGTGAAAGATGGAATCTTTTTACATGGCCGCTCTATATAATATGCAATCTAGCAGGGTACCAGCCCATTAAGTATTAATAACTGGTTTATTGGGGACACATAGATCACTGAATCTTTTCAGCCTCACAGGAAATACTCCCCGTTCCTTTTAATGTATTCAATTAGAATTTGAGAAGGTCTGATCTTAAATCTGACAAGGAATAGCTTATAGGAGATGTACTGAATATAAATGGGTTGTGACTCAAATTGATTTTTGAATTTTAGGTTCTTATTCTTCCTCTGTAGATATATCACCTGATGTATTTTATAAAGTGTAGTTGACCAAAAGTACACAATACAAAAAGTCACTGCTTGCCTTGGAAATTTTTCTACTTGGGAAAAAAAAAAAAAATGTATATATATATATATCGATTTTCCTGGATACATGTTTTATTTATCAAAGAGTACTGTATATATCAGCAATTTTATATTCACTTTAACAGAAAAATTTGAAATTGTATAAAAAACAGGCAAAAGACAAAAAGACATGGCAATAAAAATAACATTAAATTAGAGTAATTTACAACGTGGAAAGAGCAAAGACTGTATAATGACATCAAATTTGTTCATTTATCAGTCAATAACCACTATGCAATGCCGGTAACGCTGGGTGCAGGTGAATTCAGGAAGCCACTGTTCTCTCTCTCTCACACACACACACACACGCACACACACACACACACACATTTGCAATTAATAGTAGCCAACCCAACGTTGTTTTTAGTAGGAGCTAGAATGTGCGCAGGGCAGGGTTAAAGTTGCCCGAGTAGGTTGAGCTGCCTCTTGGGAGGAAAAATAAGTAATTAAGTAAATGTTTTGTTTTTGCTGTTGTGCCTGCATAAATATGAGTAGACCATAATTGCTAAAGTTATAGCAAATTAAATTGTAAAATCATCCAAACTTTTTAGGCATGTTTTTTGGTAAGATTAAAAAAGATTAATAATAATTGAAAAAATGCACTCTGTACACATCCTCTGTAATGTGCCCCTGTAGCCTGGTGGTGATGTGTGGTGAGTGTTAATGGCGATTCTGAAGTTGTAAAAATTAACATTGATTAAAGACATAACCAGTGTGATTGTAAATATATCTTCATATACTTCTGACCAATGCACAGCCTGTCAGGTTTGCATCATGTAGTATAATAACGTCCTCTAATAATTTGTCTTCACATTAACTAATCTTAGGCCTATAGCCATTTATTAACACAGGTTTTTTTTTTACTTAGAGAAATAAACAGGGAAAGTACTGTAGATTTTTTATATTTTTTATTTCTTTTTAGATGTCAAATCTTTCAAGCTAGCTGGGGATTTGTCACATACATTACAGTAATTTAACCTCATTTTAGTAGGTTGGGGATAAATGTTCAAAGATATTGTCTTTTATTACTGGACAGTGTTATGTGAACTGTTCTAGTGTAACTTGCTTGTAATTTTAAAATAAATATTATTTATAATTGTTTGTTCCCAATTTTTATTTGCATGGCCATAAATAAGGGAGCTTGCGCCAATGTGGGTGGAGCACAACAGGGGTATGACATTCAAAATCTGCTGCTGGATCGATTTTCCAACTCACGGTGATCCAAAAATTGTGCTTGTGTTGAGACATTTTCTTTGTACAAATACGGCATCAAAATAGAATTTCCCTGTCTTTAAGCACATGCTTACAGTAAGTGCCTCTTTATTTCTTACAATCCAGTTTAGTGATCGTAGCTTCAGTACATTAATATGCAATATCACTCAAACTTGTACTAAATTCAATAATTATATCAACTAACAAATAAAAAAAATCTTTTGAAATGAGTGGATGGAACATCCTATGTTCGATGTCAAGCTGGTGCTGTGACCAGACTTCAGGGATGCTATGCAGATGCTTGGAGGATCAAGCCAGCGCCATGCTTTCACAGATAGGCCAAAATAAAATGCAGTCCAAGGCCCAGTTAGGTCCCCCTATACCAGGTCCCCCCCGAGGCCAGTGCTCATGCCCGGTTTAACCATAAGCTCCATGCCAAGCCCCACGCAGCTCCAATGCCCTGCACCACTGCCTCAGTGTCAGAGGATCCAACAAAAGATTTCCGAGATGTCTGGGACCACCTCTGGTTCTCAGAGGGGGTTGTGGCGCCTTTGGGGTGTTACAGTATTTCAGAGTGACCCCTAGTGTCACACCCCTAGTGCCACACTCTTTCTGCATCTTGGAATTCATTAGTGCTTGTTGTTTCATTTTTCACAGATGTATATAATTTAGTTCCCTAATTAGTAGCATTATTTGTCTCGCATCTGTTTTGATCATCACTTTGTTTCTCTCCTGGTTTTGTTCTTGTTCTTGACATGATCCTAATCCTGTTCATGTTTGTTTTAATTTATATGAATGTGTGTTTACATCTGCACTTACCATCCCTGTGACGATCTACTGTATAATCATGACAATAAGGAGTGCATGAAAATATCTGTCAAAATCTCATCAAAAGTTATTAAACAATTTTACCCTATACAAAAAGAATTGATGGAAATATAAAAGGCTGTGCTGTGGTCTCTGAGCTAAGACATAATTCATTATGAATGTAATATATGGGATGCAGCACATTGCCCATGCACAGCAAGATGGATGGGTTTTATAGTACATGGGTAATTCACATGATCTGGTTAGAATGGACAATCGGTGAGAACAGCTAGACACAGGAAAGAGAAACAGTTTTTCATGTGAACTTGCATGATTTGCAATTTCTGCCACTATGACGGTAGATTTTGGAGAGTATCCACAGTCAGTGCGTTTGTGACAATAAGCAATAAAATATTAATGTAAAACCTATAAATTAAAGAGAAGGCAATGTGAAAATGAAAATGTGTCTTATGCAGTGTCTGCTTAGCTGGCTTTATAAATCTAGACTATAAGGGGGAAAATCAGCGATATCATCTATACTATAACCACTAATAATCTAAAAAAAAAAAAAAAAAAGTAAGCTTATTAGTTATCTTGCTAATCCAGTGCATACTGTACATAAGGATTTTTACTGCTTGTTCTGGAAACATGTCTTAATGGAAAGCAAAACATCTGGGTCAGCAGGTGATTTATATAAAAACCATGTCATTTTCATTGCTTAAGGATTATACAAACTAATTATTTAATCCATTTTTCGAAAATCATTTTCAATTATTTTGTCTTTAAAATAGCCACAGCAGGTTAAATCAGGAACGGCTAGAGTGAGCAGACGGAGGGGCATTCTATCTTAGAATGCTGCACAGGGAAGCTGCACAAAGAATATTAACTGGCTAAAGGCTTAGGAAACAACAGGGCAATGGAAAAGGATAAACAAAAATCAAAGAGCTGCTTGGAAGCATGCCGAACAATGAACACACACTGCTGAGTGGAGAAACACAGAGAGAGTTACACAGCATCGATGCACCGCATGGGCAGTGTTAATGCAGCGCGAGTCGCTTGTTGTCTCTGTCTTTGAGGATGAATTCCTCCTCCACACTCCATGAGGAATATTCACAGGTTCTGCCTTCGCCCACGTTAAACAAACATTGAATATTTACTGGAAAATTGGCTTTGAGGTATTTTAGAAAAAAAAGAAGAAAAAAAACTTTTTTGTTATTATTATATTTTGTTTAGCATTAGATAATCAGTTTGCATGCAGAAGCAGGAATAGCATGTCTTTGTCAATTCCCAGTGAGATAGACACTTAAAATATCTGTCTTTTACAAAATACCACGAGATCTGATATAACATATAGGTTAGGGGTGTGATACAATGACGCACTCTGTATCTGTGTTTCTTTAGAACACCAAATTTTTGTGGCCAGCAGAGATATACTGCCCTGTGCACAGCCTGCGGTCTGCGTGGGCTATATGAACCGGCCGCTATATAAATACATTTTATCTTGTTTTCCACACAAAGACTGAGAAAAATACAATTAAAAAAAGGAAGGAAAAAAAATCTTTGTGTCTTATCCAATTCCTGTTTTTTTAGGCTCATTTCAAAAACTGTGTGCTGTTTTTGAAATGTGGTTGGGGTGAGAATTTCCCTAAAGTCTGGTTGTGAGCTTCACTGTAAAGCTCAGCATAAAAGTTAGAACAATTTTTAATAATTTAATATTAGTCACTCACTCACTTATTGCTTATACCGCTTAATCCTGTATACAGGATTGCCTTGAGCCTAATCTGCATGTCTTTGGCCTGTGGGAGGAAACCAGAGTACACAGGGAAACCCACAAAACACAAGGAGAACAAGCAAGCTCCGTGCACACAGAGGCGGGAACCAAACCCGGTCCCTGGCGGTGCAAGGCAACAGTGCTAACCACTAAACCACCCTGACGCCTATTATTATTATTATCATTCATTGTGTGATTCCAGTCCTCATGCACACAACTTGTTTCATATGATGCTTTCCTTTAGGCGTTTATTTTTTTTATTATTATTTTTTTAGTATCTGGATTTTTCACTTTTTGCATTTAAGGCATATTAAAATATAAACACAATTTGAAACTTTCTACTCTACTACCTTATGTGAAATTTGTCACTTCTTCTTCTAGTGGAGAAAAAAGTCACCAATCAGGCGACAGTGTCTCTTTATACTGTATATCTCTTTATATATGTTGGTTAAATCTATTAGCTGTATTTGGCTAGCTAACACAGAACATCAAATTTTTTATTAAGAAAATGTAAATGAATATATTGTTTTCTGTGCATGAGGTCATGAGGAAGATTGTCACATCATTCTGAGGCAAAAACTGAGGCCTTTTAGACAAGTGTTATGAATGTGGTTTGTGGCCTTATTTCAGTGACTTTTTTTTTTTTTTTTCAATAACCATGCATTAGTGTCATTTTTTTTCCAAAATACAAATGTGTACCTTACTGTAGCCCAGTTTGTGCTGAATACCATATTTAAATGTTTCTAAATAACTGAAAATATTCATTTTCAAATGCCTTCTCTGCCTGCTTCAGAGTATTTCTCTGTTGATTCTGAGCAAAACTGTTGAGGTAAGGTTATTTTTGTGCTAGTGGTCATTTGCAACCTACTGTAATGTTAGCTTGCAGCAGAGAAATGTTTTGTTGTGCATGTATTTTAAATTAATTCGTCATTACCGTGATTATGTTGTTTGCCTCACCAGATTGGAGTAAGTAATTGGTAACTCTTGAGCAACAAAGCATCACTATACCTCAACTTGATACAACAGCAGTAAGGCTGGATAGATCTATCTATCTACCAGATCTATCTATCTATCTATCTATCTATCTATATATATATATATATTAGATAGATAGATAGATAGATAGATACTGTAGCCATGTGCAGAGATTCAATAAATTTTAAAAGTAAAGTTTACTCACCTGCATATAATCTTCTGATTATAACGTTTATCAGTGCCAGACATATTTAATGACCTTATATTAACATATCTGTGCACAGAGTAACATAAGGGTCTTTTCAATGAGTAGATTAAGCAAGAGTCTAATTGCAAAAATAAGAATATTACATTAGGGCCGTTATAATACCCAAAACTTTTAAGTACATTTGAAGGCCAGCACTTTTGTATGCTTACTCAAGTGGAAATGTAATATTAATGAGGAATATTTTACCCACAGTATCTCTACTTTCGCTCAAGTTCAAAGTTCACTGAAATCTGTGTACTTTATGTACAATGTATAGGTAGTGGGAGGTTTTCAAGTATTTAAAGTAAAGTATATAAAAAGAACATACTTATATACTTTATAAAGGTTTACACCAGAATGCCAGGATCCAAGGTTTCCCAGCAGAACATTGTCAGAACTTTGCACTACCTCCACTCCCTTGCTTCTTCCCGTAGTGCATCCTGGTCACATGTCTTCCCCAGGTAAGCGATGCATATGCGACTAGCCATCCACATGATGTAAAAGTAAACATAATAAACCTGACCTGTTGCCTTCTTCTGTTGCTCAGTCGGTGCAGTTCTGATGCTCATGTGGCCATTGTGGGCAATTTGGCAATGAACAGGGTTCAGCATGGGCAACTGGTATGTGGCTATGGTACAGTATGTGGCTATGCAGGATGTGATGCATTGTGTGTTCTGACACATTTCTATCATAGCCAGAATGAATGTTTTTATCAATTTGTGAGCCACTTCAGCGGCTCTTCTGTGGGATTGGACCAGACGGGATAGCCTTTGCCCATCAATGAACCCTGAACACTCAAGATCCTGCTGCTGGTTTATCCTTAGTTATTTCCTGATCCTGCTGGGTGTGTTTTCTAACAGTAGCCCCTCAGTCTTTCTCCTCTGTGATTGTCATATTGATGGTAGAGGCTCATCAGTATGACTTTTTGGTTCTTGGTGGCATGTTGTATTATTCTCTTTAGTGCAAGTTTAGTGATCTTTATGATGTGCTGCCCTGGAACAGCCACACACATGCACGCATGCACGCACACAGCAAAGCAAAGTGGCTGAATGCTAACCAATTGTGGTAATGGATTTTCTTATTTTTTTATCCTGTTAATCTTTCCTTTATACCAGAAGGCAAGGTGAATAACTTATAGATATTGGTTTCGAAACATGATTTGCCACAAATGCTTGTTATACACCAGCCTTCCAAACCCCAGTTTATTGTTACATCTTATCCAATGGACCAACAAAATAATTATGTCTGCGTTCTTGTACAAAATCAAACACCAGGGATCCTATAAAATGAAGCATTCAATGCCATATGCACGGAGGGAATTTTACCATCTTCTTCAAGCTTCAAATGAACCACAGCCATTATAAATAGTTTGCCTTTGTAGCCTGGGGCAAAAAGATGAGGATATCAAGTATGTTTTGTTTTTTTCTTTATTTTCAGATGGGCTCCATTTCTTACACAAAGTCATATCTCTCATACTGCACCTTTCCTTATCACTTACCGTGCCTTCATTTGTAAAGCGGAGACTTTCTTAAATGCATAAACATAATCTCTTTTGTTCGTCAGGACTGAAATAGGGAAAGTGCTTCTTGAAGCAAACATAAACCATGACTCAGTCCATTATCATTAGAATTGAGGGTGCCAGTGATCAATGAAAAAGTGGTTCACTCTCCAATAGTTTGTTTCGCCAATAGCTGTAAATCAGTTGATATCAAAGATTCAGTTGGAGCTTATTGATTAGGGACATCAGTGCCCATCAGATCTTATTTTCTCGAGTGGGAAACTGATTTGTTGGCTGCTGCTTTTTGCCCCTTCAACCCAACCAAGCAGCTTCCGTGTGTGAAATAATTACAGCTCATTAAAGCTATTGGTCAGATGATCAGTCACTGCTCCACTCCTCGCCTTCCTTCAAAGTCGTCCTTCAGCTTGCCAGGGCTCGTCTGTCATCCTGTCATTCCACTGTCAGCTTATTGATTTGCACGTCTCTGTTGCATCCAAGGATGCCCGAATGCCAATTCCTCTTGGTTTTTCCATCAGTTTATATTTTTTGTATCATGAAAATGCTTATAAAGGGGGCAAATAAACTAGTACAGAGCATTTAGTCAATTTCAAAACTGATTGGACTATGCTGCTGTTAAATGAATGCGATTTGTTTATCTATTTGTTTGTTTCTTCTGCATGGTTTAGCATGTACGTTACAGGGAGATTTGCTTATTAAAATACTGTCATAAAATGGCTTGTGCGCACAAAGGAACAATAACTACCAGCATTCACGACGTGATATGGTGCAACAATTACTACAATTGCCTTTTTGTGTGTGTCCAGCTTTCATGTTTTTGTCTTTTCTGGATACAAGCTATGTCAGCTTACCATGTCAGCTCTGGAAATATTCTTTTTTAAAATATCCATTTATTTCTTTATCTTTGGATATGTGCAATATGAAGGCATGGGCACACACACATACTCTTCACTGTAATATATTACTATTTTTATATATTATTATTGAATAGAAATATATGACAGTTGAGGAAATCCTGCACTTGCAATAATATAATTACTGCACATACAGTAATGTTATGTTCATATGTTTCTATTTCAGTAGATTTCTAACCTTATGAAATAAAACTATTGTAAAATTTGAAAGATTTGTAAGTATATGATGGAAAATGTTTCACTTTGATTATTACACATTGCTCATTATTAGAGAGAGGTATATACTGTACAGTAGCAATTGTAAAAACTATTAAGCCTATTAAAATTGAGTTTTTACCCATTTCAAGCCTTAAATTGTATTTTTCTTTTACCAGATTTATTATAGAATTAATAACATCATCTACTGGCAGAATAAGACTATAGAATAGGAATACGTATTTGCCTAAGATATTCAAATGCCAAAATGTTATATTTGCAATGCAGTTTGTCTCGTCAGCTGAGATAAGTCACTTTTAGCATTTAAAGATGATTATCGTCACCATCTCTTGTTTTGTGAAGAAATAATTACAGATTAATTCAGTCACCTCTTTTTTGTGAGGTCCATTTTTTCCCTTCTTGGTTTTAATTAGGGTGAAATGGCACACAAGCATTGAATATATTTTGACAGCAGGTATTAGATCAGAAACAAATTGATTAGGGATATGTCAGCTTTTACTCTGGCCAAGATATCCTATGCCACATACACAAATGACACATTTGGCAAAATCTATTTCAATATATTACTGTATAAGGCATATGCTCTTGCTTTCTTCCCATAGCTTATACTGGTGTCATCTCTTCACCATGTAAGTGATGCACCATGTACTGTAAGTGAGTCTGAGTCTACGGTAAAACTTTTTGCACTACCACACTATACTTTGTTGATCAACAATGTTCTGTTATAGGCCAACAGCTGTTTTCTTTATAAGTACTTTCTATGGGTAAAAAACTTTTTTTTTTTTACTTTTTTGCTAATTAAAACAAATTGTATTCTGATACACAGTTGCATGCTTCAGCAAAGACAATTTAATAAAGTTGAGAAATACTGACATTAGACAGTGAATGCTTTCCTTCTTCTTAATTCTGAAAAACAACAACAAAAAAAGGAAGTTCTAGTACTAGGACACCATACTGATCACACAGTAACTTGGGATGACCTTTCTGTTTAATCACCTGCAGCAGTAAAAGACCTTGGTGTGATTTTTGACTAAAGGTAATACGACTAGGATTTCAGAAATAATACTGAAAATAAGAAATATAACGTTACTACAAAATGCAGAAAAAAATAGTTCATGATTTTTGGTCTTTTTTTCTTTACATTCGGGCCTCGATTTTTGTATTGCCTTACTGTCTAGATGTTCCAATATGTGCAGAAATAAGCTCCAGGTAGTCCAGAATGCATTAGCTAGGGTTCTTACTAAACAGAATACATAAGCACATCACACCTATCCTGAAAAAAAAAAAAAGATTATAAAAAGATTGTCAAATAAAGGGCAGAATTTCCACTCAAGTAAAAGCAGAACAAACATAAATAAGGTTTGTTAGGTAGGTTTACAAAAGTAATTTAGTTAATATAAATATGAAAAACTACACTTACTTTTTGAGTGTATCTTATCCGGCCTACATTTGCTTCCAGTAAACTTTCTTCATTGTTTTACCCCTTTGAGACCTGAAATGTTGTACAGTCTACAGTATATATGCTTATGCAATCCTAATCTGAGGACTGTTATATATAATTCCTTGACCAAACTTCTTCATGTTTATAGAAACTGAGTGAACACTGAGAAGTTCATAGTGTATCAAGTGATAATAAAGTGAAACAGTAAGGAGAAAATGCAATGTGAACATCAGTAGACTTAAGATCTCAGGAGGCTAAATACTACTATTGTCCTGTAAGCACTGCCTTACACCACAGCACCTAAAGGGAACCGATGTTAGTGTATGACCCACCGTGCCTACTTCAACCAAAAGGTGCAGGCTGTTTTTTGGTACTTTGAATAGTGACGAGTAAAGAAAGGAGCAGAACCTCCCCTTACAAACCGACACAGATATGGAATAGCCTTGCAATTATTGGTCCTAATTTAGACGCAGTCTCAATTTTTAGGTCTAGACAAAAAATTTTTTTCTTTAATCAAACACTTTGTGAATAGTTTTACCTTAGGTAACAGTGTAGATCTGGGGGACTCATTGGGTATAGAGTTTTATTGTGAACTGGAATGTTTATATTAGGAATAAAATACATATATTTTTGTGAAGATACTTTGTGAAAACACCTATTGTTAAAAGCACTATACAAATAAAATAAAATTGAATAGCCATAACCATTTATTGTTTATACCAGTTTATGAAAAAAGTACCTTCCATTTAATCTGCAAGATTGCTTATTGACTGTGTGTTCCATAAATATGAAGTTTTCTCAATATGCTGAGATTTTGTTTATTTTCAAAAGCATCACCTTGATGCCTCTGAAGACAACTTGAATGCCTATTCACTTTGCAATTTAAAAGAAAATGCAGTGTAAAAAAGCCACTAGACTATGAAAAAGAATACAAGTAGAACCGAGAACCTTGAACAGCACTGAGTGAGTAAGACATTCTGCAGAATGTTAAATTGTTATATACCATTAGACTTCAAATAAAATGTATGACATCTGATAATAGTATAAAAATGTTTCACACATATCCATAGCAGTATATTTATTACAGACATTGCAGAGTAAAAGATTTCCATCACTTTTTATTATTTAATATAAGAACATTTACATCCTGTTAAAACACTGAAAGAAACAATCTGCTCTGATCAAACAGTAAGAGTAAAAAGTTCAGTGTTTCATTTCATGGCCAGTCTGTCTGGATCAGGTATCTGCATCTAGTACATTATACGCGTGAAAATGTACAGTACAAACCAAACTCATATCAGCAAAAAAGAATCATGTCTGCTGGATCACATGCTGATAACTCATGCTCTTCATTGAGCTATATCGTTTCTGGATATTGAATGAATGGAATCAAACATTGAGTATTTACATTCAGCACTTTGGTTCTGGACACTGACAGCTATTTGTTAGTGGTCATTTATTAAATCCCAGTGTGACAATACATAGAGGTTGAAGGCATGATAAGACACCTTTAGGTTAAGTATAGTTTTTGATTTGTGTGTAACCATAAAAAAGAGATGCAGGATATGAAATATGGAATGTGAGGATATGAAAAATGTCTATGATGGTCTGCAAAAAATTTGAAGATGGATAGTTTTTGAAGAACAAACTATCCATTCAAACATTATCTACTGTATACCTCTTATCCTGTGCAGAGTAACAGGAAACCTGGAGCCTATCCCAGGGAACTTGAGACACAAGGTAGTGCTCATCCACTCATGCACCCAACCATACGCTATGGAATATCAAATCATCCATGTTTCTGTATCACTCCGTTTCTTTACACTAGATGTCCTTGGACTACTGAAGGAAACTGATGTACCTGGAGGAAACCCACCAAGCAAGTGGACAACATGCACATCTCAAGGCATGTGATTACAGTTCCAACCAGTGATCCACCTAAGACCATACTACAGTCACATAAAGGATAGTTTCTGACTGATCTCAATCCTAAAGTTTGTGAAGGTCTATGAGATCTACATAGAGTCTGGAAATAAATGAACATGAAAAAATGGTGCCAAAAGTTAGCTTCCAGTGATTAGTTCATGGCTATATATATAGGACACCTTAAAGTGTTGGTTTACACTGGCACTTTACACAAATGGTTTTGACTAGCACCACAGATTCTGAACAGAGACATCGGTTTTGAACTTGAACTGCAGAATAAACACACATTTCTCTGTCCGGTTGTCTTTAAATGTTGTAATATCTTTGTTCTTTAATCAGCAAAGAACCCAGAAAAGTATTAAAGTCTGAGAAAAACCTTTTTCTTTTTGATGAGCTGCATTTAGGTAAATATGTGACATACAGTAAATGTATGTAAACTTCACAGCAATAAGTGACAACTGAAGCAGTATTAAGTACAAAGCTAAAGTTAGTGAACTATTTGCAGTTGATCATTTCCGCTATAGTATTTTTTGCCCTGTTAAATTTGCGGAAATCCTTTGTGGGTCGGCATCCAGACCGCAGCCTGCCAGTTTTGGCCCAGTGCTCTAAATGATAGCGGTGTCAAATGACTTCACTCTTCAAAGCACAGTAATAACTCCACATGTACGCACTAATTACATCAGAGATTGCATTGCACTTAACTTTTAAGCTTCTCTACCAGAACCTTACTGGGGTTTTCTATTTTATCCCATGTTCTCTGAATCGTTAAATATTCTGAACTTCCCATACTTTTGAAAATTACATGAAAACATTCTGTTGTAGAGTTCTACAAAGATTGTGAAGACTTTTCCCAGAGGGACAAATCAAAGTAGGCTTAAAGGTTCAAAACTTTTTAAGCCTATGCCATTTGGATCAAGCTTTATGGAGCAAGCCATCTGGAAGAAAAACTTTGGCGGAATGACTAGTAGGGGAGCAGTTGCTAGACTTCTAGTTTGTAAATAAATAATAATCTCAACCTTAATAATCTCAACTGCCTGGATTCTACATTTAAATTCATTGTTTCAATTTATTTGCACTGAATTAAATAACTGCTATATCAGCAACTGAAAGCTGTACGTCCTAAACCCCATTACTGCTAATAGTAAAGCGAAGTCTGTTGAAAGGGTGCGGCTTGTCAGAAATCCAGGATGATGACAACCTCTGTTAAAATAAGGGCATGTGATAAAATGCTTTGATTTGACAGCCTGTGCTGCTGAGAACTAGGCCAAATTTGAGAGCAGTCTTGATGGATGAATATTTTCTTACGCAATACTGAATGTAATTTCTTATTGAAGGAGATCTCGTTTTTTCATTGTGGTTATAAAAAGTGGCATCTGAACTTTCTGAACTCATGCCGGAGACAATGAGTCGTTTTAAGCTGACATATGCTTGATCTCGGCATGGAGTGATAGCTTGATTGCATTTCAAAATGATGAAAATCAATCAAACAATAATGAACAAACAAGTAAATAAATGTCCAATTAAACAACCAAACATAACATAAAACAATAAACAGCATCTTGGGTGTCTGTAAATAGCAATAACAATAACCCTAACCAACAAGAACCACAACAACAAAAAGAAAATATCTTAGATCCCATTAAAGAATTATATTTAACTGCATTTCACTACGTTACACATCAAAGTACTTGAACTTAGGGCACGGTTTTCTGATGTGAATTAGGAATTTATGATTAATGCACTTAGGGATCTCATCCGGGTAATTCCGGCTGCTATGTAGGTAGCTGGCGTAATTAGATGGGACATGTTTCTCAGGAGGCAAAGTAAACCCAGGATCTAAATCTTGCTCAATTATATATTTCATAAATCCAGTGCATAAGCAACCTCAGGCCCAAGGCAATACAACCCTCATAAATAATCAATCGTCTGTATTTTCACCGTGTTTATTTCTCCTTTAGAGAACAGCGGTAGTTTACATAAGACCTTCATGATTAATCGTCAGCTCTGCCACACCTCAATGATTAGCAAAAAGAGCAAGAGCTACTGTAGATAATAAAGATGAACGGTCTACGGCTGTAAACTCCATCCTACACACATACTTCTTGTCTACTCTGTGATTTAAGAGATGTGACAGACAGAGATTTTGGTCACAATCTGGTAAATTGCTTCCTTACGTAATAAAATGCAGTTATTTATATGACAAGGACATTTGTCTTATCCCAGCACAAAGCTGGTAATTCTACTGATTCTTTCTGAGAGGCTCAGGGTTTCCAGAGTTAAGAGCAACATCAAACCCAATGTCTTGATAAATGACGTGATTTATAGATGAATTACAAAAATGAGCGCTTGTCCACACCAACACTATACAGTGCTATATTGTGCCATATATTTGTCTTATAGATGAGCTGGAGCATAAATTTAAATAAATAAAAAAAAAAGACCCTAAAATAAGCATCAAATAACCTCATGCTTCATTTCCTCTAGTTTCAAAAGTGAGTGTAGTAAATTAGTGAATGAGAAAATCCGGAAATGTTATGACACAGATGTTAAAATAGATCATTAAACAGAGCTTTGTGGTTTTGTACAGAGCAGATACGTATATTTCTCACACAGTATGTCAGTTATAAATTGGACTTTTTTTAAAATTATTATTATTATTATTTACTGTCATTAAAATCAGACCTGAAAAAGAAAAAAACAAAAATTAAGAAAAGAGCAAAAACTCAGGCAAAAGGAGCAACACATTTTTCTGAAAGAACGACACAGCTGACCAAGTGTGCTTTAATATCCGAACACAAACTCATAAGGCAATAGATACGTGTTGTTGTTGTTGTTGTTTTTTTCGCTGTTGAGTAAGAAATGTTTTTGGTCTTTGCCTGTTCCAAAAAAGTACAAATTCATTCAATTCATAAGAGTGATGAGCCTTTTATATTTAATAGAGCAATGTGCAGCTTTCACATCCTCAATGAGTATTAATGACAGAGCGATATTTACAAAGCTGCCCACAAACCTTCGCATAACAACGTAACGTTATTATAAGATCAACATCTGAAAGACTGAAACATTTAAATAAGACAGTATGCCATTTTTGTTTGGCTTGATGTTAACCTTTTCTTTGTTGTTATCTCTCAATATGAAGAATCTGTTAAGGGCATCTCGATCCAGTAATAAATACAGAGAAACGTCTCATAATTCAGGATTTAGAACATCAGATAAAAATAGAAAAAAAGAAAAGTAAACCTGTCTCCTGATTGCTATTACTGTATGATCAATTTTCACAATAGATTTATAAGAATGTAATCCTCATCAACTATGCCCTTTTTCCAAACAGAGTCACTGATATAATACCAAACGTCTCCGAACACATAGAAAAAGAGCAGTTGTGTTTTTACATTGTCCCACAGAAAAGCCCAGGATGCAATTCTGTCTCTTCAAGCTTCACTTAAAAGTAAAACTTGATTCAGTCCTGTTAAATTTGCTTAACATTCAGATGTAGGGTAGGTGCACTCGCTATTCCGGTGTCAATCGCAACTTATACTCGGATCGGTTTTGCTGCTCAGGTGTGGCAGACATACTGTAGAAAATCAAACCCTGAAGACCACAGACACTCATTGCCAAAATAATCTTTTTACCTCTCTCCACGCCCTTCTCATTCGAATTCAAAATACACACATACACACGCCTAAGCAAGAAAGCAAAAAAGAATCACACCAACTAGCTGCGCAGCTGGCCATGTTCTTGTCCTCCTCTCTCATTCATATTCCCACACACTCACACACACACACACACACACACACACACGCTAGAGAATACAGTATGATCCAAGCTAGCGTCAAAAAAGACATATAAACAAACTTACCATTCATGCCTTGCTGTATCAGTCAATCACATTTCTCAATACAAAGATTCCATTAAGGGCATCTCAGTCCATTAAATACAGTATATACATCTTTCAATATAAGATTTCAGAAGTCAGATAAAATAGTAAAGGAAAGTGCAGGAGAAAAATCATGTGAGCTAGCTGTACAGCTGGCTGACTTCTCCAACTTTCTCATTTGCAATTCTTTCTCACTCTCTCTCTCTTAGACACACACACACACATAGGCAGCAGAGAATGATCTGAGCTAGCTGCACAGCTGGGCGAGTTCAGGTTTGGAGGAGCTGGGCAACTTGGCACCGAAGCTGCGAAGCGAGTCACGGACACGCGTCACCTCGCTGGCTGAGAGCTTGAGCCGGTGGCGGAGCAGGCAGGAGAAGAGGTCAAGCGGGCGCTCGGCGGGTGGTGAGAGCCGGTTTACACGATCGCGGATCTCCATCAGTGCCAAGAAGGCAGCGTCCTGCGTGCCCTGTGTGTATGGGTAGTCCAACTGAGAGATCAGCTCCTTGACACCATCAGCGTCGAAGTGCATGCTATAACCGAACACCCTCAGGCTGTTGATCTTCATGTAACCCAGATTAGCAGAGTCCATTTCCAAAGGCTCGTAGAAAAGTGTCTCGTTGACACTTGGGTCATCTGTGAGGATACGGCTACGCAAGTAGACATGCACTGTCTCAAAGAAGGACTTCCATTTGGTGCCCAGCATCAGTGTCCAGTTGTGGCATGGCAGTGCCGATTCCAGTTTAGTTTGCTGCCAGTCAGGGAAGTCGTTCTGCTTGACGGGCATGAACCAGCTCTCCGAATGGCTTCCACCGAACGGGTTGACGTATATGGCAGGCACAGGCTCTAGCGTGCTGTTTTGTGTGGTGCAGATCTGGAAAGAGATTCCCATGAGCATGTGCACAAGGTTGGACTTGTTTTTGTTGCTCTTGAGTGTAAGCAGCATACGCTTGCGCCACGCTGGGTTGAACCAGCTTCCCAAGCGCACGTCGTTGCTAATGTAGATTGCGCGCACCTCCAGACGCCCATCCAGACGCTGCAGCAGGTGGTGTGCCTCTGCATCCACCATGTCCAAGTCAAAGTTCACATAGTGGTCCAGGGAGATGGCCACGGCTGGCCGGCATGAGCCCAGCTGCAGGAAGCTCCCAGGCATGCATGTGCCACAGCGGGTGACATTGTCCGGGGCACACAAGGCACATAATGTGCCCTCACCCACCTGACAAGGAACCGGACCCTGGCAGGAGCTGCCCTGTTCTGTAGGACACAAGCAGTAATGCACTTCCTCTGAGAAGGAGCCCAGAATCCCATGCTCGTTGCAGTACAGCAGAGACTGAACTCTGTTCAACCAGAAACCCAGTGTCCTGCAGGAGAAAGGACAACCATTAAGAAAGAAACAATTTTAAAGCATTAGAAATGTACAGTACAACTGACTGCTTTGCCTAATGCAAGAAAATGACATAACCTCTGTGATTGTATTAAGACGTTTGGTAAACCGCCTGAAAGTTGCCTGAAAAGGAAGAACATTGGCTGCATTTTCTTTCCGCTGAATACTGAATTTTCATTCCACTTTTCGTGCCCATTGATTTGTGCCCGAGAACTGCCCTGATACTAAACCATGCAAAGAAGCAAAAAACAAGCAATAGACTGTGGTATGGTTGTCTTTTCCATCATCCCATTTAGCAACCGTCATGTCGTTTTGATAAATGCGTTTGGCTCGACAGATTCATCCATTACCATCCTACTTACTTCACAAAAATGTAGAAACAAGAAGTCCCCCACACTCATAAATTAAAACCCTCTTTATCCTTTAGTGGCTCCTTTTACTCTGCCAGTTCTCATCGTCTGGATTGCTGAGTGCCTTACATTAGTCTTACATGCCTTCTTATGTAACACACTGCACATAACCGGTGGCTTTTTAAACAATCAGATATTTTAAAATAGCAACAAGGTGCTCAGATTCAAATGAGAACTGGACATTTTCCTTCTCCTATGTCCGTTGCTGAATATACTGCCTTTTAATATGACAAATGAGTGACAAAGCCAGACAAAAGCTTTCTGTTTAAGTATGTTTATATATAATGAAATCCGCTCGAGGGAACATTCGGCTAAGTGATATGTCATTCATTTGAGCCGCCTCAGATCCGAAGCTGACTAAACTGATTTATACACATTTTCTCCAAACACATTTCGATTAGAATTCAGAAGGACACATCTGTATGCCAAGGTCCTTTCACTCTCCGTGTCCATGGGAGCTGTATTTTATTAGAGCTGTGACACAAAATGGCATGTGGCTTGTCAGAGCAGAGTGAAAGTCTTCACAGTAAGAGTGCGTTAACCACGACCTGCCACTCTCTTCGAGCACTTCATTACAGTGCACACACACTAACCACAGTGTGCAAAGGTCTTCTCAATCTGGCGCAGAGAAGCTAAACAGCTCTGTCTGCTACATCTGTCTCATGTATCGCGCACTTCTGTCTAGCTATTCTGGTTTTCATTACTTTTCGGCGTTCTTTGTGATTTCAGCCACGCTTTATATTATTAATGCCCACATTGCTGCCCACACAGCACTATAAACATTACCTGTCAATCATGTGAACATATAGCTCTGACGCTCGCTGCTAATACATGGTCAGTATGAAACATATGAACTGCAGTGAAATTTTTTTTTCAAATGTTCACTTTTTACTGTTTGGGTAGTGCTATTAATAATGGGCAACTGGCCTTCCAGAATTATGCAGGAATAGTGGAGTAATGCCTTTAATTTTCCTCTCTCAAGTGCAATTTATAGAAATTATATCATTTATTTGTCAGCATGAACAAACTGTAAACTTCAGCATTAATTCAATTGTAATATAATATTATATTAATGCTATACAATCCATGAGTAAAATGAATGATACAATGACCGACATAAAGCAAAATTTTTTTTTTATTTAATTACTGGTTCATTACTCAATTGGTAACATTCGAAACTCAGCACCAAGAGGGTCAGGGGTTGCTCAGTGGTTGAGGCGTTGAACTACTGACCAGAAGGTCTCTGGTTCAAACCCAGTGCCAGCAAATTGCCACTGATGGGCCCTTGAACAAGACTTTTAACCCCTTAACTGCTCAGATATGTAATGAGATAAAATGTAATTTAGTTATTTAGGATAAGAGCATCTGCCAAATGCATAAATTAAATTTTCAGCATTTATACACTTAAAAAAAAAGAAAATTCTGTAAATTATCAACATCCCACCTGCTGTATTTAAATTATTACTCATTTATTTTCAGTTATTTTTATTCACATAGAGTAAATGAATTAAAGTTAATGCAAGTGTTTTTGCATCATGTTTCTTGGTGACTATTCCTACAGTTCATGGTTTGTCAATTTACATATTAATTAATGCTAGTTAAGGGAGACGTATTATTTTTCTGTCCATTCTTAATTACGACTGTGGCTTTAATAGGCAACTGATTGCTGAATGTTACACACAGCTAAGGTTCACAAACAACATGTATCTTTTCATGTTTTCTGCTTAAATGTTTTAGACCACACACTGGGCCCATGGGCCAAATCAAACCAGGCTCCCGTGAACATTATAATAGTGAAACACCGTGGCTCAATACTTTTTCGCATTACGCAGAATTCACAGAAGATCCATCCTTACAGAGTGCAAATGCTCGCATCTCACTGCATTAAAATAAAACCAACGAGTAGTTTTTTTCCTGCAACTGAAGAATAGTAGCTGTAAACCTCTTCATATACAGTACATGTACTCTAGTTTACACTACGGCTGACTTGCCTGTGTTATGAAACAAGGGGTTAAATTTAATGCCTGCATACTGCAGTTGATGTAAGAAACACTTGAGGGGGGCTGGAACCTCTCCCAGGGAACTCAGGGCAGAGGGCAAGCTGCCACCCCATCACAGGGCACAAGCACACACTCAATCATACATCACAGGCACTTTGGACACATCTGTCTTTGGATTGTGTGGGGAAACCAGAGTAAAGCCTGTAAACACAGGCAGAACATGCCAAAGCTACTGCACACAGACCAGCGGCAAGATTCAAACTCCATATGTGGAATTGTGAGGCAGCAATACTAACCCCGCTGTGTCGCCAGATGGGGAAAAATATACTAAATAAAATAAAATCTGTACATTTTATTTTTTTGGTATGACATCAGAAAACAGTAAAAGTGGTAACTTCAAGTTTTTTTTCATTACTATTCAAACATTTAAACACATCCATAAAAAAAAAAAAAAAAAACACTTTTCATATTTCATATTAACATTATTGTCATAAACAATTCTACTGTAAAATTGTAATATTAAATAAAATAAAATTTGTAAAATAATATGAATAATGTATAAATAATGCCTCAAAATTACACCTTATATTATATCCCCTGATTTATATTTGATTCTGTGTAGCTGCTTTGCGACAATCACCACTGTTAAAAGGCCTTTACAAATAAAATTGACTTGAAAATTTAATTTTGATTCATGTATTTACATATAGACAAAGTTTGAAAAGCAGTTTTCATGGTCTGATGTTGAACCTACTTTCAACCAAATCAATTTACAATAACGTTTATTCAATTTGCTTCAATTCAATAGATGTATTACATGTTGTTCTAAAAGTTGTGTTGTGACTGAAAATGTGCAGATTTGAAACTAAATAAAATAATTGCATTTCATAGTCCTTTTAGTCAGAGAAGTATTGGAAAATATTGAAATTCATGTCTAAAGCTTTGTTCACATTAATAGCCAGAAGTGGCTCAAATTCATTTTTTTACCATAATGTGGCACATCCTTAGCCACTCCAACCTGCAGCAACCCAAAAAATGACAAATGAAGATGTGGCAGACAGAGTTAGATGGAGACAAATGGCACCCTGATCAGTGTGTGTGTGTGTGTGTGTGTGTGTGTGCCCTGATTTTGGCACCCAGGGTGTACCCTGCCTTGTGCTCTAAGTCTCCTGGGGTAGGCTCCAATACCCACGACCCTGTATACAGGATAAGCAATATAGAAGATGAATGAATTTATTCAATTTTATTTATATAGTGCTTTTAACAATGGTCATAGTCACAAAGCAGCTTTACAGAAAAAAATATGGATATGAGTTCAATCTGATGCTAAGTTAGCTTTGGTTAATCCACACGATTAAGCTGACTGCATGCCTAGGGTTAGGGTTAGCATCAGGATCTGCATTAATCTAAAGACACTACTAATTAAATTCTACAAGAATAAAAGAGCAGAGCTAGAGGAACTAACTTCATCTGTCGTATCAGGAGAAACAGTTTCTGTTTAACGCGTTTAATGCTGGCCACATAAAAAAAAAACTAAAAAAAAAAACTGATAATTTGGATTGCAAAACCCTTATGGACTACATAAGGGTTTTTTTATGACTGAGTTTGTAATGTCAGCCACAGCAAGTGTGAAGTGGGTTGAGAGCAACGTTAGAGAAAAAATGACCAGTTTTTTGTTGTGTTCAGAGACTAGACTTGAAGTGATGGCAGCAGTTTCAGCACCAACTGAATTCATTAATAAAGAGGTGACCCGAAGTGAAATCCAGAGATATTTTGGCTATAAACTGGACAAAAAAAGATGAGCTTATAAGCACAGCAGCACCACTGTGCAAACACCGTATTAAAATGTGTCTCACAAAGCGTGGCAACACGTCAAACCCGGCCAAACATCTGTCAGACAAACATCATGACCTTTTCAAGGAATTGAAAGACTGACAGGTGATAATTGACAAGTTCATGGCCCTGTTATGTTCACGGAAAAATACAGAGTGATGGATAAAAAGACTTTCCACAGCAGTAATATACATATTTATTTACATAATCTAAATATTTGCACTGAGCTGAAAGCGTCCATGACATCGTATGCAAATAACGTTGTAGAAAAGACGGTCACCTGACCGCAGAGGAGCTTTTTGATCATTCACACGCCCCAAGCTACCAAACAAGTCATCATAAAATCCCATGTACCCTCAACAGAAATGAGTTTGTGCACACACACATTATACTGTACAGCGAATTCACGATTGGGATTTATTCATTTAATAATAAATTTGTTTTAATCATTAAATAGATTTATTACATGTTCTAAAAGTTGTGTTTTGACTGAAAATGTGCAGATTTGTAATGAAACAAAATAATTGCATTTGTGATTTCCATTTTTTTTTTCTCAGAAAAATATTTGAAAAGCTTGAAGTTCATGTTTAACACTGTGTCCATATTATCAGTCTGAAGTGAGTCATATCCATTTTCCTAGCGGGACCAGAGGTGGGTAGTAACGTAGTTAAATTTACTCCGTTACATTCATTTGGGTAATTTTTGAAATAAATTTACTACTATGAGTACATTTAAAAATGTATGACTATGCACCGTACTTTTTACTTTTACTTGAGTATATTTTTGAAGAAGAAACACTACTCTTACTCCTACACTCGACTCATTACTTTTCTGCAATTTATTCTACACATGCAGCCGGTGGATCTACCGCATGACTGTTTCACCAATCAGTCGCAGCAACAATAATCACATGACTGCAGCAACCACAATACTAGAATTTCATAGCAGTGCTAGCAATAACAGCTTAAGCGATTATTTATGGGATTTTTCTCCCTTCTTCTGGACCTAAACAAATACAGCCGACTAACTGCTTGGCTCCAGAGCAAAAGCCCAAGCAAATTTTGGCTAAAATACAATCCATTGTTTAAAATGATTAAGTGGTTGCAACAAAATATAAGGTGTTTAATTATAACGTATTTGATGGCGTAAGCAAAGACATATCGACGTGTGCATGCATGCCATTTCAGAGGACAGACGTGGCCACGTTAGAATCAGGTAAAAGTCACTTGTAATTATGAACATGAACAGTCATGATACGCAAATCCGATCAGCTCCTACAAGAACTTTGAATGTCTGATATTAAGACAGATTCAATATCGAAGCCGTTATCCACCCTGAACACGAAGATAGAAAAATGACAAAGTCTTGACTGCATTTCACACAGCCTAATGTATCTGGAGCATCAGAAGAATCAGAGCAATTGTAATGATGTTTGAAATTTCATTTCAGCTCTTATTACTAAAAATCTCTTCTGTGATCACTTCAAAAAATCCAGCAAATTACACCTGAGAATTTCACTGTGCACTTGGATCCTGTGCACAAAGGACTTTTGTGGATTTAAAAAATAAATAAATAGGCAAAATGGTGTCTTCAGCATGTTCCTCAGCACCAAAAAAATCCCCTGTTGAGTTTAGGATGTCGAGGCGCACCCCTGCCTTTATATATATATATACGAGCATAATTCGCTCTGAAAATGAGCTCGTATTCCAAATCGAATTTTCCCCTAAGAAATAATGGAAACTCAAAATGTTTCGTTCCACAGCCCAAAAAAATAAATTCATAAAAATAATTAATACAAAATATAAAGTAAAAATAGAACATATTAACCTGCACTTTACCTTAAAAAAAAAAAAAGTAAAAATAAATCCTGAAAGATAAGTGTTTCCGTTTGTGGGGTCTGTCTGTCTGTCTGTCTGTGTGTGTGTGTGTGTGTGTGTGTGTGTGTGTGTGTGTGTGTGTGTGTGTGTGTGTGTGTGTGTGTGTGTGTGTGTGGCATGGGGTCCAATGACAGAGAGTAAAACACTCGCAAACCGCGTTACTCGCATTACCCGCGTTATCCGAGGTTTCACTGTACTGTAGAGGAGCTGGGAAAGGAGAAAAGTTTTAGGTTCCTGTGGATCTACTTCATACAGGATCTGTTATGTTGTGGTTTCCACCTAGTTCAAAAAATACAACAGAGACTGCTTTTCCACCAAAACTCACAAAAAAAATCTGACTACAAGTAAAAACTGGAGTACATGAGCTGCATTGCACAAAAAGACTTGTACAGAGTGCTGAGAAAACCCCAGGAGCATACAGTCATGTGTAAAAGTTAGTACCCCCTCTTTTTATTTTATTTACTTTTTATATGTTCTTTGTGTGTGTGTAAAAAGATAATAAGAAAAATCTTTACAGTATTAGGAAAACACAATCTCAGATATTTCTCTTTTTTTGTATGCTTTTCACTTGTGTATAATCTTTCTCACTGTAGAATGTTAAAATCCAAATTATATGGAAATGATTCGGTGTGCAACAACAATAGAATAAATAGTTAATATTGCCCACAATTTAGGCGATGTAGGCAATGTAGGCGGCACGGTGGTGTAGTGGTTGCCTTGCGCCTCCAGGGTCCGGGCTCGATTCCCGTCTCTGTGTTCATGGTGTTCACGCATGTTCTCCTCCATGCTTGATGGGTTTCCTCTGGGTACTCCGGTTTCCTCCCACAGTACAAAGATATTCAGGTTGGGCTAATTGGGGTTCCCAAATTGTGTGAATGAGTGTGTGTATGTGTGTGTGCCCTGCGATGGATTGGCACCCTGTCCACAGTGTACCCTGCCTCATGCCCTAAGTCTCCTGGGATAGGCTCCAGGCCCCCGCGACCCTGAATACAGGATAAAGCGGTATAGAAGATGAGTGAGACTGAGTGAAAAAAAGTTATATGTTGTTTGTCTGAGGCTGTATTTGCTTAATAGTAAGACCTGCTACAACCAGATTGTTTTATTATGTTTTTACACAAAAACATAGAATTAAAAGCAGGGACACTAACTTTTACACATGACTTCATAACCCAGCCATCTTCTCTCTCTTTATTTGCACATTCAATCTCTTTGTTTCTTCTGATAAGTGTTACATGAATATTCACAAAGTAACAGACTGCATTAGCTCAAAAGATATAATCACACTTATAAACACCGTTTTTCTATCCCAAACACTGCTGAGGGTGACTAATGCTCTCGTTTTCTTTTAATCCCTTTTATTAAAAAAAAAAAGCCTTATCTCATCTCATCTCTTCTCATCTCATCTTATCTCATCTATATGCCAAATATAGTGCTAATAATCAAATGAAAAAGACATGTTACCTTTCTCTGGGCAGGCTGATCTTTGGCTGTTTGGGACAGCGCTTGCTAAGCGTAAAGAGTTTCCGCACAATTTTGTTGGCTTTGCCTAAGATTAGTTTAGTGCTCGTCTCCAGTTGAGTGTGGCGTCTCTGCAAGGCCGTGTCCAAACTCCAGAACTTCAAAATAGCTGATGTGTTCAAAAATCGATCACTGGGCAGCTTCTTCAGAAAGGCCTTAAACTCATCTGAAAAACACATAAAATAGACTATTAATTAAAGTGTCCACAATGTGACAAAAACTAATCATTTTGGACATGACGCACCGAACACTCATTAGCAAAAATAACCAGCAGGAGGAAGGTGATGTTATAAGCAAATCATAAGAGCTTTGATTCTGAGTAATGGGCTGTGAAACGTGGGTGGAGAAGTGACATTTAAGATAACGACCTGAACATCTGAAGGAAACGCACAGTTAGTGGCTCAAAAGATGTGAAGCCTGAAAGAAGTGTTGTGGAAAAATCTACAGCAGGCAGGACATGAATTCTCAGCTTGTGTCTCGGTTCTGAGCTTCTACAGGCAAATACAGACAATAAGATGTGGAAGGATAATTGTTCCCTGGATGAAGTGTTACAGCAATAGATGTAGAATGCGTGCACAAGTCTATTGCTGTTTGCTTGCATGAATATGCTGAACAAGCAAGAAACAGCAGACTTCAGGGAAAACATCAAATTCAAATTATCATAATGGCCATTTTTACTTCAAGAAATGCTTGAGCTGACACTGGCAGTCCTTGGAAATGACTGAAATGAAGACACTTGTGCAGATGGGGACAGTGAGAAATGGGCGAGCTCCTGGGGATTTCTCCAGGCTATTGGACACGTAGCTTATGTTCCGCCGAGCACCTTGCTGTCCCAGGCAATTATAATGTGCAATGATCCCATGTAAGACGGCAAACCCATAGGCTCCCACCAATAACACTGAATCAGTGTTGGATAACGATTGGTCTAGCTCAGAGAGTCATTCGAGCTCAGTTTACACGCAGCTCCTCTCATCCAATACAAGCTGCCTGCTTTCTTTCTCTCTCTCTCTCTCTCTCTCTCAGTCCGACAGATCGACTTCAATGTGACCTTCATCAGAATCAACTTTCTAATAATTGTCAAATTTATTGTTCAATTTCAAACCCTTACTTGCTTTATCAGCACTGAACTGTCCTCTGTCTCACATATGCAAATGACTCTCATCATTTAAAAAGGCACATATATGTTATTAGGAAACTATATCATTTGACAAGTGACACTAGCTCATTCATCCGTGTCTCCCCATGAGGCGTACCGTACTGCGTTATTACCATAAAATCGGTTGAAAGTGCTAACGTTAAAATGCACAGAGGTATACCACTATAAATCAGTCCGCTGTATAAAATCTTTTCCTAATGAAAGAACGTCCATTGTGTTCAGTATAAGACCTGGCTGTCTGCTATGCCCGGCAAAGAAACAGAGCCATGAAAGCACATCTGTCTCTGTCTCTCTGTCTGTGTTTTGGACTTGATGTGGTCTGTGTTTTTCCTCTTGCTGCTCTGGCTGATAGATCTCATCTCTCACTTCTCTTCTCCTTAGTGACTTGTCCTCTCTTTCTTATCCTGCCCTCCTCTCCCCTTTATCTCTCTCTTTCCAGGTTGTCCTGCTGCTGAAGAAGGCTCATTATTATTCTTGGCACACTTAGGAAATGTGGTCTGCCTATCCACATTCTTCCCGAAAATGAACAATTGAGCTATTTCAAAATGTTACTGATAAAAGTCTATTTTCATGCACAGACTATATATCCTCATTCACTGCAGCAAATGAGTGTCCAAATGACCATAAACAGGAGGAGGAAGAAGAGATGCAGCAGGCTAATTATGTTCAATTAGATACCAGACGTGGGCTTTGCATTGCAGGGCTCCGAATAAGAGCGTAAAGGACGCCTGTAAATGAGACGTCGATGTTTTAGCAGTCTACTGCCCTGAAGACAAAATTCTCTTTCTCTCCAAAGTCTCACATAGCCCTGCTCATTATACAAACGCTGTGCACACCTGCATCCTGATATCTGAATAGCTGCCCAGTGTTCAAACTGACCCTGTAGAAAAGCAAGGGCCAATCTCCCCTGTTGATGTGAGGGGGGTCAGTACAGAATTACACCTCTTTAATGAGGGGGTCAGTGGCCACCACACAGCAGCAATTAACCTACTCTTTTTGCAGACTAGCACAAAAGGGCAAAAGAGGCTGAATGTAGAACGTTATTAGCCATTTTCTTCAATTTATTGTTGCTCATTTATAGTAAAAATGCATCCTTTCAAAATGGCATATTGTTTCTAATGAATGTCTCCCGGATATGCCTCAACACACAATACCAAAATAAGAGTCTGAAAAGCTGTACAAATCCTGAACAAAAGCTACAAAAGGAATGCCAAGAAACTGTAATCAAGCCATAGGAAACAATTCTGTCTGAACATAGCACTTTAGAGGAACAGACAGTACTGAAATTGCAGGATGCACTCTCAATATAGTGTGAGAGGAATATATCAGTGGTATAAAACAGCGAAGAGGGCAACTATAGAATCTATGGAATGCCAAAAAATGCCAATTATTTATGGTGTGATGGCAAAAAAAAACCTGAATTACTATAAAGTGTGCCAATTTTTCTAGTAAGAGTCAATGCCCGATTGCAAAAATGGCCATTTCAAATACTCACCCACTCACACATCATCTATACCTCTTTATCCTGTATACAGGGTCGCGGTGGCCTGGAGCCTATCTGCAGAAACGTAGAGCACGAGGCAGGGTACACCCTGGACGGGGTGCCAATCCATCTCCATCTATCAATCCATCACTCATTCACACACTACATACAGGCAATTTGGGAATGCCAATTAGCCTAATCCGCATGTTTTTGGATTGTGAGAGAAAACCAGAGTACCCGGAGGAAACCCACCAAGCATGGGGAGAACACAGAGACAGAGACAGGAATCGAACCTGGGTGGGAATCAAACTCGGACCCTAGAGGTGCAAGGCACTGTGTTAATGCTAAACGACCATGCTGCCCCCATTTCAAATAGCACTGCAATATTTGTTCTACATTTATTCACACCCTGCAGTGTACACCTTTCACCTCCATGAAAGTGATCTGACTTTATGATGCTGACTTTATTATGCCTGCAAGAAGAAGAAAAGGTCTGATTTATCTGGATAATTATCTTCAGGATATCAGTGCGGTGTACGCCAGCCATTTGATCGAAACCCTGGACAATATTAAGTTCTTATGTCCTGCTGCAATAGGATAAACATATCAGGCTTTGCCATTTGAATTACCTCTTATAATCTGGTCATATGCTTTGTCATCTGAGGCAAATAGGATTCTCAGGTTCATTATAGCTGTAATGAACTGCTTTGCATCTAAATGGAGGCAAAGCGTAATTATCATCACCAATGCCGTCTGGTTTAACATGAAAAATCAGGAGCGGGTGAAACTCCGAGGTGGTTTCTAGTCCATCATCACCAAGTAGCACTGTGTGCTGAATAAAGGAAAAAAAAAACTCATCAAGTGTGTTTAGACCTTTATGAGATGAAACTGATTATGGATATGAAATTGGAGGCTGCTTGGCCTGACTGATCGGTTTTGTTGTATATAATTTATATTAAAAAGTCTTTTCCTTTTCTTCATAGGAGGATTGAAAAGATTTATATGCTATGTGCAGCAGGATGAGAGACATAGCCGCTGGCCTCTATACGTCTTTTTTGTCTCTAATAGGAGTTTGAGTTGGGAGCTGCAGGAGTTTCTGAGCTCCCTGAGGAGATGGCATTAATCACAGATTGGTCAGGGGAATGGGAAGCTGCAAGCTGTAGAATTATGAGCTATCTAGAGAAGCTGGTGTCTGCCAGAGCAGTGATTAGGCCATTTCCTGCCTCAATTGGAGAAAATTTTGCCTGGTGCTTCTTAAACACCATTGTAGATCTAATCTGCATCAGATCAATAGTGAACAAGTTCCATTGCAGCACTAATCACAATGTTAGTCACAAAAAAAAAAAAAAATCTATAACAGGGAAATCACCACGCCTAAATTTTACCATCCAGACATGAAATGATTGTGAAATGTACTGACATTATTACGAAGAATTTAGGGCAATTAATTCAATTAAAGTACATTTTTTTTTTGCATATATTTTAAACTTCAAGGCTTTTTCACTTTCTTTGCTCAGACAGCTGAATGATCAATCGAAGCTCAGGCAATTCCCAAATTCTGATATTTTCTTCCTACATCATACAGAATGGTTTCCTGGAACGCGAACCTTAAAATCTAAAATAATTTTGGACCTGAGAGATCTGAGGCTTGGATTTTTCAGTTCCAGGCCATGATGATACTGACATGAGAAGACATGATGCCTTTATTTCTGACAAGGTGAAAGAATTTTTCTCCATTAATCAGATGACTGGATTGGCAGACAGTTCAAGTTATCTGATGCCAGGTGCTTCCTGAATGCTAATGCAGATCTGACAGCTCTGCTCCTTGCAAAATGGTGCAGGAAGATTTGTAGAGTCAGAAATAATTTTAAACCAGAGTGATCCATGACATGAACCGTTTGCTATACTATATATATATATATATATATATATATATAGTCATTTTTGGACTTTGGACTTTATCAAGGATCATGACCTGTCACTCATTTCGCTTTCTTTGAATAGTAATTTTTTTTCTTCTTAGTGGTGAAGACATTTTACTGCTGTATTTTCAGTGTGCCTGAATTTGAAGAATAAATTTGCTGAATTATAAATCTTAAAACTTAAGTGGAAAGTGAACATACAGCACAGTACTATAGGTATTTATGAGCCTTACAGTGGGAGTGCCATTACAACAAGAGTCCAATTACATAGAGGTAAAATGGTTAACCCAAAACACTCATAGAACATATTACAGTGTCCAGTATCTTTCCTTCTTAATTATTAGCGATGATGTTAGTAGCTATAGAAACTAACCTAATTATGAGATATACAGAAGAATACAGGTTGTATGACTAAAACCATTTTATATCTCACTTTGTTAACTAGACCTTAACAGAAATGTTGCAATATGAAGTATAAATAATATTCATTTATTACAGTTTATTTATGGCAATATACAAATATTATATTTTGAGAGGAACTGAATACATTACTTTCTGTATCAAAGCATTTTCTGTTACTGAAACCTGAAATCATCAACCCTAAATTATACTGTAGCACATATTCTCATGTGATATTAACCTTATATCTGTAGCATAAACCATGTCCGTGCTATCGGAAGTGCCATGCAATCAGCTTGCTCTTATTGCACTCTAGTGTGTCCTTTCAACAAGGCCATAAGGAGCTCTATAGGTCTTTGCCTCCGAAGCTCGAAAACAAGAATAAGCCTGGTTAAAACACAGTTCCCAATGGTTCATGCAGTTTCAGAAAGGTAAGGAATCATCTTTTGCTAAAAAACAAACAAAAAAAATTCACCACAAACTGTAAAGCTGTTGGTATGATTTTTCAATTGAGACACAGTCAGATAGATTTTAATTGGCCACAAGTATATTAATTACTTTCATAATCCCATCACTTTAGAATCTTATTTATATGCATACATCATAAGGTGTTCTTTAAAAGGCTCCCTACCAAAATCACAATAACGCAGCATCTTTTTACACCAAAGGGTTTTATTTACTTGTTTGTTTATTTAGATCCCTGGAAAAACTATGCTATCTGAATTCATTTTAGGATTTTACATTACCAGCCATTAGGGTGATGCATGCACTTATAATGGTCTATTATGTGCAGCGTATCTGAGTGCCATCCTACAGGTTGTAAATGCACTGGGAGCTGCTCTGAACTTAAATGGGGCAACTGGATGAATGAGGTTGAATTCAATGAGGTGTACTTAAAATAAGCACAAGGTGGGTGGCTTGCAGGATCTCCATAGGTGTGGGATGCACAAACCATTTTTCACATCATTAAAAAGGATAGATGATGTAAACTCCTGTAAAGGAAAGATGATCCCGCACTGTTTTCTATGTGTGTTGAGAAGTTCAAGCACAGTGCTTTACTGAATATGAAGTAAAAGCATATCGAATAGACACAACATGATCCGCCTGTACAGTAGTTCCTGAGCATCTTAGAAGGTGTTATATGTCTACAACACTGTGCCTAGACTGATGGAATGCTCTTCCTCAATCATTTATACTCAGACTTCTTTTAGGCCACAGCTGCTTCTGCCAGCTCCAAATGTTATAGGGAGACTGACATTCTACACCAGTGCAATAATCTATGTGCAGTGACACAAGAAGAGTTCCAAATCATCTTTTACAATAGTGCCTTCCAAACAGATCCACCTTTATGAAAAATGCATAACTTCAATACAGAAATAGCAATATTATTATTTTCTTCATGCAGGTTCCGTTGTCGTAATAATATAGAGGCTACATACTGTAGAGTGAAATGTCAGAAGACCTGCAGTCTCTTTAGTTAAAGGTTAAGGCTCCACTCTGCCATGCACTATGTATAGTTAACAATGGCAAGTAAGTCATTCAGCTATACTGATCACCTGTGTCTTGGACAACATGTGATTGACAACACGCACAAATGCATGTACATTTACTCAGAGACATATGAGATGTTTCTACAACTTGATTGGAGTCCACTTGTGGTAAATTACATCGATAACATTTAATCGATTGTATATGATTTGGAAAGCCTTACACCTCTGTATAGAAGGCCACACAGCAGACAATGCATACAGTATCAGAGCAAAAACTTGAGGCTCAGAGACAAGATTATTGTGAGGGACAGTTGTGGGGAAGGCTACAAAAAAAATCTGTTGCACTAAAGGTTCCCAAGAGCACAGCGGGCTCCATAATTCCCAAACGGAAGAAGTTTGGCACAACCAGGACTCTTCCAAGAGCCAGTCACCTGCCCAAACTGATCATTTGGGTAACCAAGACCCGATGGTCACTCTGACTGAGCTCCAGAGGACCTGTATGGAGATGGGACAAAGTTCCAGAAGTACAACCATCACTGCAGCTCCCAACCAATCTGGGCCTTATGGCAAATGGGATAGACAGAACAAAAAAAAATCACCTTAAGGACTCTCAGACTGTGAGGAACAAGATTCTCTAGTCTGATGAAATGAGATGATTGAACTGTTTGACCTCAATTTTAAACGTTCTGTCTGGAGGAACATACCAGGCACCGCTCCTGACTTGAACGCTATTGAACAGCTCTGCAGAGACCGGAAAAATGGCTGCCCATTGACGGTCTCCATACATCCTGACTATGCTTGAGATGATTTGTAAAGAAGAATGGCAAAAAAATCGCCCGATCCAGGTGTGCAAACCCACACCCCAAAAAGACTCAAGGCTGTAACTGAGGCTGAAGGTGCTTTAACAAATTATTGAGCAAAGGATCTGAATAAATATAAGTCCAGATAAAATGGGGGGTGGGGATTTGCATCAGGAAGGGCAACCGGCATCCAGCTGTGGCTACCCCTTGACGGGAATAGCCGAACGACTAACAAGAACAACACACACATACACACACAGTGCTCTAAAAGGCTGGTTTGGTGAAGCCATGTGTCACTCGTACCATGGATTAGGAAGATGAAAGAAAAAATAATCAGTAACTCATTATTCTATCAGTATTTGCAAAAGATGTAACACTGTTTCACTATCTGTATGTGATTAGTGCTTTAAATGAACATCTGTACCTGTTTTGAAACTGGAAGTGGGCGTGGCCTAGACCAGAAAGGTATTTTTTGGGGGGTTTGCAAATGTGAGCATTGCCCTAGAAACACTGTAAAAAAACTTACTTAAAATAAAAATGTTGTTGGATTTTGGTTGGTCACACCAAGGGGTTGTCACAGCAAACCATTCGATCTGCACACAACTTTTCACCAGTTTTACGCCAGATGCACTTCCTGACGCAACCCTCCCATATCCGGGCTTGGGACCGGCACTGCCTCCACAGTGGCAGGGGTTTGGCCATTGGGTGGGAATTGAACCAGGGCCTTTCGCATGGCAAGTAAAAAACCTACCACCTATTATTACCACTAATAATAAAATATTTTAAAAAAGGCAGTTTGCACTGAATAGATTCCTTCAACTACATCAGTCAAGTTTACAATTTTAGGCTGCTGAGGCTATTTGGACACTGCAGTTTGAATCAGATATGAAAGCTACCAAAACACGGAAGTGAACAGCTATTTAGAACGTGATCGGCAGATCACAAATCAACTGGGTGCATATTATGAATCACTGTGTTTTAGTATGTGGATATGTAAGTGTACTTTGGTACAGTACAACATTATTAATGTAAATGTTAAAAAAAAGCGAGTGTGTGTGTATGTGTGTGTGTGTGTGTGTGTGTGTGTTTCTTGTGGGGGGTGGCAACCATAATCAAGCATGGTACAAAGCAATCATGATTAGTCTGAACATTTTAGACAGTCTGTACACATTTCTGGTAATATTTCTAGTAAAATTGTCTTGGGTAACTAATTATAATAGTCAACTAATAATATTTTATCAGATTTAATTTTGCATTTGGGATTCTTACACTCCAAAAAGTAAAAAAAAAAAAAAAATTCTTAACACACTTTTGAGATTTAGTACTAAGCGAAAGACGCAGTTCACTTGCTCCTAATACAAATGGGGTCCTTCATTATCATGCCTGGATGGTTTTCCAGGAAGATTTCATTTTAATAATGGATGGAGAATGTTCGTTTAAGAACAACGAAAAACATACAAGGAATGTTCAAGTTAATATGTTTTATGAAATGCGTATTCTTGGAGACCCCAGCATAAATATGTGGTCTGCATAGGCTTTCTGGTCAAGTGGCTCGAGAAATAAATGCACTTATTTTTTAATGTCAAGCCAGTTTGCATTGAAAAATGGTTTTACTTTAGACTTTAGGGAATTTAGATTAGGCTACTGGAAGGAACACAAAACTTTTGCTAAGAAAAACTGATCTCCTTCGTTCTCCTTTAATTAAATTTTATTTAGCCTTAATGATCTTTTACGGAAACTAGATTTGAAGTTCAGCCTTTTTGTTCATGAGTGGATTCAAATAGAGACAGTGTATGAGGGAGGGGCAGCGTGTGGGGGAGGGGCAGCGTGTGGGGGAGGGGCAGCGTGTGGGGGAGGGGCAGGGCTGTACCATTCAACCTTAACTGCTCGCTCCACTTCACCCAGGGCCCTTGGAATTGTCCTTACCAGTTCAAAGTTTGAAAGAAAAGCTGGATAGGCATTCTGAAAAAGAAACAGCATATCAGAATTTATCAAAGTTGAGCGAGCAGCGTTGCCAGATTGGATGTTCCTCCAGTAACTGGGCTACATTTGATCATCTCTAGCTGGAAGACGGAGTCTTGTGGCAGTAATAAATATTAAGCTAATTTGAGTAAAAGAAGAAGGTGTATGCATAAGTAGTTCAGCAACAGTAAAAAAAAAAAGCTATAGTACTGATATTATTTGGCAACCCTCAAACACAGAGCAAGGGAATGTGAGCAAGAGAGAGAGCTGGAGCGAGCAAAAATATACTTAGAGAGTTTTCGCTTGAGAATACCTAAAATAGGCCTCTGCGATCATGTACAGGATACGCGGTATAGACGATAAATGAATGAAATAAATGGCGCCATACAGGGGCGGTAGAACTGTAGTGCACACTATGATGGTTAGTCTTTGCAAGCAATTCACAGTTCCACTATTACCACTAAGTCATTATTGTTTTTGTTTTGTTTTTTGTTTGTTTTGGTTTAACATTTTATTCTGTTTGTTTTAACTATATGGGTTTCATTGATTTATCGCACATAACTAATTTGTGGGGGTTGTGCAGCTATAACGATTTTTTTTTATAGCTGTACTCGAAGTGATTAATTAATGATTAATATTAATATTGATTAATATTATTTGGCTGTTTTCTTCTTTTTTTTTAGCCATTTTTTACATTGTGATCTGGCAACACTCAAACGCAGAGCAAGTGAGTGTGAGCAAGAGAAAGAATTGAAGCAAGCAAAAATACACTTTCACTTGAGAATACCTAAAATAGGCCTCTGTGATCATGTACAGGGCAAGCAGTATAGAAGATGAATGAATGAAATAAATGACGCCATACAAGGGGAAGTAAAACTGTAGTGCACACTATGATGGTTAGTCTTTGCAAGTAATTCACAGTTCACATGTGTGCTGTGCCATCAGGGGAGATCTCAGCCAGATACACCACTAGTCATTCTTGTTTTTTCTTTTTACATTTTATTCTGTTTGTTTTAACTGCATGAGTTTTATTGATTTATCTTGCATAACTAATTTGTGGGGGTTGTGCAGCTATATAAAAAAAAAAATTATGGCTGCGCTCGATATGATTAACTCACTCATCTTCTCACTCATTTTCTATACCACTTTATCCTGTATTCAGGGTCGCGGGGACATGGAGCCTATCCCAGGATGCCAATCCATCACAGGGCCGATGTGATTAATTCATGATTAATTGATTGTTTATTGTTCAAAGATGATTCAATATGTTTAAATATTGATTTTCCACCATGAGAAAACACTGTATCTTCTTAAACAACTTCAAAGAGTTTAATCAATGTAGCCTTAACTGAAATATAAGATTCTAGTGTTAGTACCTGCCATTAACGGATAAAGAGTTTTAATAAAACTAACCAAAATTGAGGTGCATATAAATACAACACCATAGGTTCTTATTACAAGTGTTTCTGCTCTGCACACCAACCGTGAAGTTTTCAACCAGGAATTCAAGTACAATGTACCAAACTTCTGCACTCTTTATGTGCAAAAAATGCATTGTGAGCATGTTGTAGTTACAGTCGTTATACGCACAAGCGTTTCCGAAAACATGAAAACATGCAACATGATGTATTTTCAGATTTTTTAACTAGTACCATTAATTGCCATTTTTCAAAATCAAGTGCTTGAAATGCCCAGTAAATCAACTGATCAGCAACTTTAATCAACGATCCTCCCATCGATAGTTACCACTACTGCAGCTTGACTAAAAAGCTATATAAGTCAAGAAAAGTCAAGCAGCACAACACATCCTCATGCTTCTATTAATATATTATCTATCTAGAATAAAAACTCCACTTTATACACTATATTTTAACACTGCTTTGAGGAAAGAATAATTCACAAATCTCCAAATTCACCTCCATTAAGGCATTATTGCCAGCCATTAGCATGAGCTTAAATTTGCATTTCCCTTTGAAGTTCCATTTCAGAGCAGTACATTAGAGTTTTGCCTTTTATCTGCAGCTCACCTGTTTAAATCAGTCAGTAATAACACACAATGGACCTCTCAGAGTCTCTTAATAGACAATCCTACACACAACATTAGAGAAAACCTCATGTACATGTCAATTTTCACTTCTACATATAGATCTTAGCAAATACATAATTCAAAAGGGGCAGACGAAAAAAAATAAAATAAAAAAAGACTCCTTCTGGCAAGGCACAGTGATGCAGCAGCAATTACGAAATATCTCACATCTGTAAAAAGCCTTGGAGCAAACCCTAAATCACGCTGGGAGATAAGGACTGTCCAAACTTCCCAGTGACAAAAAAGTATTTATATTCCTGAGTGACAGAAGGAATTGCTATGTTTGTTAAAGTAGCTATTCTATTGAAGCAGTGTACATGTAGAGAAATCCAAGGGATGGCTTGCTTACCCATGTGAGATCCGATTAAAACACATCATGTGCGAGCAGCGTTATCTCCACATAGAGGTCTAAAGCTTTAATTTAGCTGATGTTTTGTGTTCTCTGTTGAATGCAGTCTTTGTTTTCCCTGCCTGCACTTTTTGAGATTATGTAAGTTGCCAATTTGTAGCTGATACATAATTACATGTTTAATTTATCATACTCAGTGGCTCAACGCCAGGGCTATAAAAAAAATATTTGCTCATGCCTGATTTATTTATTTTATTATTTATTTATTTTTTTGCATATGTCACACTCAAAGGATTCAGATCATCAAGCTAATTAAATTTTACACTAAGATAACAAAGCGCAGTTTTTAAATGGTGATTTAATTTATTAAGGGAAAAAAAATGTCACCATAAACTATCATTTTAAAACTGCATTTTGTATTTACTCAGGTTATCCTTAATAGTTGTTTGATGAACTGAATTGTTTAAGTGTCACGTATGCAAGGAAATTAACCATTACAGCACTTATTTAGCTCCAGTAAGCCTTTACTCTTTTACGTTACACAAAAGAGGCATTTCTTATTTTAGTTATAATTCCTGATATTGCATTTTGATGCATAAATATGAATTTCATATTTTTTTCATATTTTCACCTTTTTTATGCTTAGACCAAAATAAAATAAAATAAAATAAATCCATGAGTTAAAAATGTAGGTTTTAAACATAACTTAGTGCAGAGTGCAGATTCGTACAGATTGTTCCCGCTTTAAGTGAAAGAATGTTTCAGGCCAGACAGATTGTGTTCGCTCACAGTGGCTTCTGACCTTGTTGCCTGTACTAACTCGACTGCATCGACACTTGGTCTTGAAAAAGCGAGACTTGGCCCTCGGAATCACATATTTATTGAGTTTTTATATATTAGCTGTGACACTGGAAACTAAAGCTGTGAAATCCATATCCTAACTGAAGCAAACAGGCCCCTTTACATTCATAGAGATTCCTTTTGGATGTGGGAAGATTTGAAAGAAATAAGATGATTTTTCTCTGCATTTACTCCATCTATTGATGCAACTATTGATCGAGCAGCACTATTGATATGAGCTTATGTTTCAAAACTCACTGCAGAGGTTGGGGTAATGAATGGCTCCGGCTGATCAGAGTGAGGACTTCTCTGATATCACATGCTTTGGAATGTTCTGCAATGAAATGCAAGTAGAAATGCTTTTTAAGAGTTTACCACATTGTATGAAATTGATTTATATTTTTTATATTATACATTTTGATATAATAAAAAAAATAATAATAATAAAATAATTAAAGGTATTATATCATTGTATTCAGTTAATTTTTTTTAAGTAACATGCATACACCAACTAAATTACATTTCCATGAAAACAATTCCCTTCTCACTAACAGACTGTTAGCAATACTTGATAAAAAAAAAAGTTTTGAGGGGGGCAGGAGGTCAGTGGTTCAAAGTTCAAATCCCACCACCCCTGTGGGCCGTTGCGCAAGGCTCTTAACCCTCAACTGCTCAGACATAAAAATGTAAGTGGCTCTGGATAAGAGTGTTTGCCAAATGCCATAAATGTCTAAAAAACAAATCAATAACATATATCATATATATTTTCATCCTAACTACTAAAATCCTTTTTAGAAGTAACAAAAGTCTTTAAATGGATAATTATAATACACCCTGTGTGTTTGGTGTGTATATGTGTTAAGTTTAAATGAAGAACCTGTATCTGAGCTCCCAGATTGTTACAGTAGGTTTAAAATGAGCGAAGATTCGCTTGGGATGTTCTCTGTACCACACTAGACGTACCGGCTGGCTTTGACTTGCTTGCCGACTGGCAGAGACACACACACACACACGCGCGTGCGCGCGCACACACACACACACGCACACCCACGCACACACACACACGCACACCCACGCACACACACACACTCACACACACTCACACACACCCACGCACACCCACGCACACCCACACACACACACACACACACACACACACACACACACACACACACACACACGCGCACACACACGCTCACACACACACACACACACACACACACACATACACACACACATGATGGCGGTATCTGATGA
>JAQMYJ010000001.1:28208237-28256618 GCA_030014305.1 Clarias laeviceps
ACACACACACACACACTCACACACACACACACACACACACACACACACACACACACACACACACACACACACACACGCACACACACGCGCACACACACGCGCACACACACGCGCACACACACGCGCACACACACGCGCACACACACACACACACACACACACACACATACACACACACATGATGGCGGTATCTGATGATGAGTATTTAAGTCTTGAGCCAAATGCATTTTGTCATGTACATCTGTTACATCAAAGAACAAATGTAATTGACATGTTCCCGGGGAGAAAAAAGAGAGAGAAAGTATGAAGCATGAATATCCGCCTGGACGGGGGCTATAGGATGTACGGCCTTACAGTATAAGGAATGAGAAAGCACTTAAGGGAACAACAATGGGGAGAGAAACCTGGGAAATTTAACACTGTCTAGGGGAAATTAGTGCTGCACAATTTGATGAAAAAAATCACATTGCGATTATTTAGACACTAGAATTGTGATTTTTAAACTGCGCTACAGTAGACCCACGCAGTTCAGAGTTCGCAGCCTCAGTTGTTCACAGAGAACCTAACTAAGAATTGTTCATGGAAACTCCACTGCAATTTTTAATGGCCAACTAATTTTGTAATATAAATATTAGCATCAATTCAACTAAATTTCCATATAAAATATAATAATATTTTTTAGAACTGTAAAGAGAACACAAAGCAACCATAGAGGAAAACGTGGCTTGGGAGGGTGAATTATTACTGTAATTACCCGACTTATACCAAAGAAAAACGACAGCGCATACCAAAGAAAACGTACGGTACAGTGTACGGGTTTGCCTTTGCATTCTTTTTTTTTAAATTATGTATTAGGCTGAGTTTCAAATGAAATTAAAGTGTTTTGGGGGCAAATTTAGTGGGAATATTAAGGTTTATACTATAAAAATAGGCAATTATAGGGCTTTTTTGACCACATCCAAAATTCACGATTTTTCACTCTGCTTTAGGAATGTAACCCCCATAACGTAATTTAGGGGGTCGACTTTATACAGTATAAGTATTAAATATAATGTTTTGTATTTAAACATATTTATATACACTAAAACGTGACAACAAATGACAAATCATCTCATTAAAAGGATGTTTGCCAATGTTTATTTATCAACTCAAAATTATTTAAAAAATAAACAAAGATTTTAAATTACTAACAAACTCTGACAAAATTCTGAACTGTGCGTATATTACAGTATGTGTAATAAATTGCAGCCTTTTGTGATTAAATAATTGCACAGGTCCATATTGCGATTTTGATTTTTATGCAATTCATTTTGCAGCACTAGGGAAAATGTAAGAGGACAAAAATCGAACAATATGTATTGTCATTCAATGTAGTGAACCTGGCATGAAGTTCATTATTTAATTGCATAGTGAAGTAACTGCATTAACTTCATTATTTACATTTGTCTCATACAAATTTCAAAATGTTAAGAAATACCTATTCAATCTAGTGCATCCAAACTTTTGAAGAGGGCTATATACAGTAGTGTGGTGCTACCGCATGAGTATTTATTTATTGGAATAAAATAAAAGTGATCTCTCATGGAGCTGTGACATGAAGCCATCTGACCTGACTCAAATTACTGAGCTGATACGTCTTGGACTTTGTGGGCAAGTAGAGACAGCCAAAAGCCCTTTTTCTTTCTCACATTTGACAACAGAATGGAAGAGCTCAGCTATCTATAGCCCTGGGTGTCAGGTAGCACCTAACTGACACATTTAAAAAATGTGGTGACAATATCTGCTATGCAAAAATACAATTTATGCATGTCAGGTCAGTTTCAACTTGTTCTCCTTCTGTATATGACTTGGATTATTGACAGCTGTTGTCATTGCCGAAATAAATATTCTAGTGAAGGACAAGTTCTCCTCCAGTCATCGTTGGTAGCATGGTGTATCTATCATTTCTAGAGTAATGTGTGCAAGGTCTGATAATCTTTAAACGTCATTTCTGCTCTGTGCACATAATTTTGTTTTCCCGTGCTTCCTGTAGTTTCCTATGGTGCACTCGTTCTTTTCTTACGCTTCCAGTGTGTGTGTCTGTGTGTGATATTTTCTGATTCATATTCTCCCTTTCTGCTTATATAGTGGATCTGGTTTGCTTTGCTAAGCCATATGGAAGAGGTACATTCTAATCCCAGTCCAGCTGTGCACCTGACTACAGCGCATATACTGTAATGACAATGGAGGTTTGAGGGGTATAATAATAAGGTGTCATCCTGCTCTCCACCAGGGCACCTTGGAGTGCAAAGAAAGGTGCTATGCTGATTCCAGTAGTAGACTAAGACAGAGTGTTCTGTCCTACAAAAGAGACATTTTGTAGTTTTTAAGTCCCACGAGGCCTCTTTTGAGCTTCAGGGATCAATGATCACAAGGACAAACACCAAATCCCAGCATTCCCAGCAGAGGACTGACGAGGACGTCATTTTGCTGTTCGCAAAATTTCTCAAATGTGTTTCCATCTGCCTCTCAGTCATGTTGGAATCTCCTCCAGATATAAAAAAAACAACAACAACAACAACATTTATTTCAATACAGTACTTGACATCAGATGTCTGCTGAAAATGTTCCTGGAGTTAGCAAAATGATATGAGGGAACATTCCCTTGAAGCAACCCTGGTGGGGGCCTGGGGAACAGTCTCAGTGGAAAAATGACAGTTTTATTTATTTGATTTTATTTCATCATTCTTTTTTTAACATGCATAATTTCAGAAATATCAGCTGAGATGGTGTGCTTAGAAGCTGTGTAGCCCTCCTACTAAACCTAAACTTAGAGATTTGCTGAAGACTGGTTTATAAAAGTGGTTTGTAAAATATAGGACGTACAAGTTAAACAAAAAGCCTTTAAAAACCTTTAAAAATGTTCTGGAAATTCTGTTCAGAACATGATGTTACAGGACGACAAGTTCAGCACAAACTCAGAGACACTTTATAGCAGCAAAGAGCAAAATACACCAACGATCACAAAAGCTTTGATAGAACTGGAATGGATCGATGTCTTATTATCCATTCATTGTGCAGCACATTTATGCCCATTTAATAAATTCTGAGAAATAATTCTGACATTGTGATGACAAAAAAAAAATTCAAAATGTCTTACTGAACTGCATATCGTGCAAGGCTCTCAAAAATCCAAATTATTAAAACCTATTAATAATTTCAGCAAACAAGGGGAGAACAACCTTGTAGTAATTAATTGATTTTATTTTAGTTTAAGCATTGACATGATTTATACAGGAAAGTTATCAGACTCTACCAAAGTGTCTCTGTATAATCCCTTCTTAGAATTAAGCAACGCTGTGGCTGAATAAACACTTTTTTAGTCCTTCTAACCTTAAGAGAACACAATTTTTACTGGCAAAGTCAACAATAGTATTTACAGTGCTTTCTTTGACAGATGTAGTTGTAGCACCATGTACATTACCAGTATGTGCTGTTGGATTTGCTGTAGGAAATATTAAAAAAAGCATTAGAATTACTGTGGCGGTGTGTAATACTGTTAAATGATTTGGCCGATTATTTGATTTGCATTGAAACTGCTGAAAACAAAGCCTTTGTAATATTTTTACGGGTCAGTTGACTTTATTGCACCTGCCAAGGACTAAAATGTCCTCTAATATCATTCTTCTTATTAGCCTACATCTGCTCGTCATCATTTCTCCTCATTACTTTATATTACCATTTTATCATCATTAGATCATTCTTTAACACCTAATTACCACTCCCCTTGTGTTATGCACTTACACCAAGCACAAGTGAAAACTGACTTCCACATTTCTTGAAATTCCAGGAACTGAGAGGCGAAAGAACTAATTGATATATTATTTTTGTTTCTGCACTTACAGACAAGAACGTTTCCAATTGGAAAAAAATCTGGGGAAAAAAGGGAAGCAGTGTATGGGCTACTTGCAATCAGGTACTGCTATGAGCATTAGTGAAGATAAATACAGCAGAGAGTTACTTAGAACAATGGAGGAGCAACCTGTCCTTCTTAACAACATATTAAAATGCGCATCTACCCGAAAGTATTTAGGGCACACCCTTTTTAAAAAAAAGAAAAAAATAGAAATATTCTAATAACTATGGTGTTCTTTTGGGAATTAACGATTAATTAAGCTTTCATCCAAGCTCAAAGTGATCTCAGGAGATTATGGTTAACAAAGTTTGACATGTCAAGACCATTTCACTATTTTTACCACATATAAAGGTCTGTAGCAGACATTATTTATTCATCCATCCATCTAGGAACCTCTATAGTCCACCTAGTGACTGCAGAAGCCAATGGTGATTACCAGTGTATTTATTCCCATTTTACAACCATGGTAGGACCTTTGGTCAACATCCACACGTGCAATTTGGGAACGTCAGCTAACCTAACCTGCATGTCTGTGGGCTCCAACAGAGCACTTGGAGGAAACCCACCAAGCACACGGAGACCATTAAAAATGCACCACGGACACAGAACCCAAGGTGCGAATCGAGCCCGGACCCTGGAGGTGCAAGGCGACAGTGCTTACCACTAAGCCACCGTGAACCCAAAACCAGAGTTAAGAAGTCTCAGTGACTCAGTAACAAAACACTACAAATAGAAAAGAAAGGCCTAACAAGAACAATTACACAGAAGAATGATGATATTGATAATTATTATCATTATTATACTTTTTCAATTGCATACACCCAATACACACTCTAAATTGCAGTAAACTGTATGGCTAACATTAGCTTATGTTAAAGCTGTGTTTATTAATAGCCCTTTCATTAAAACTCTAATCTTCTGCATTTAAGAGGACAATAGTAAGATGTTTTCTCAAGCCTTGGTTGAGTTGGAATGATGAACATTATGAATTCCTACTGTATATTGTTTGGAACCAGAGCCTCTGCAACAAGCACTTATCTTGGGCTGGCTGTAAAGTAACTGCGGCATATTGTCAATTGTGATGCATGGTGTGCACCTCACAAGCTCTAGCACAACCATAGTCTATTCTTCAAATTCCTTTGACCCTGCTGGAGCGCAGCAGAAAGCCAAACAGCCAACTGATGTGACAGTGCCCATTAGGAAAAGAAAGGTGAGTTCCTCTATGGATGATCAAAAGAAAGACAGCTGTTCAGCCCAGTGGAGGAGAGAGAATGAGAACCCACACTGGAATGTATTGGAATGAAGAGTGGAGAGGCTGGCAAAAGGCATGCGTCAAATACAAGAGCTGCTACTGTAGCTACAAGGCAAAAGCACAGTTTAGTGCAGAGCCTGGAGAAGCTTAGTAAGGGTGCCTGGTGCAGTGGCTGCATCTCTTTCTCTAAGCTTGTTGCCTGCAACAAACTTAGTCACGTACTGAAAGACGATGACAATGAAACATTCTGAAGGTTAGACCTTAGTACAGTCTACAGCACCACAAGCTGTGGCAACTTGGCCAAACTAAAGCTTGAGCCTCCATCTAAGGATTAAATACCTGATCCATTTAATGGTACTGTATATCAGCCCAAGCAAGTGGCTGGCCTATGCCGTGTTATACTTTAAAGATGCTTATAAATGTTATTATCTACGTCATAGAGCCCATACAAGACATTATGACAAAGAAAATATGCGAAGGAATTGAATTCCAAAATCTAGTCGAACTCTTTGCATCACCAGGGTTTAGAAAGGTTCATGGAGTACAGGTACAGGAGGCACCGGACGACTGCTTCTCCTTGGTTAATGTATGGAGTATGCAGTGCATTGGCAGTGTAGCAGTGGATTAGAATGCAAATGCCAGATTAGTGTTATTGAGCCCAAAGTCCACATGGAATAGTTTACAATGTTCACAGGGCACATGGTAGTGTCCCTGGACAGATTCTTTTCAAGCCATTTTGTCGCTTAAAAATATCTTCCATAAGAGTTTTAAAACAGCTGTCATTCCATATGCCACATATACCAGCTGTTATAAAAGCAATTAAAAAATAGCATTGAAAGATGCATATTTCCAAATTCCAATGGTTATATTGACCAGTGCAGTATATTGTGCAACCAGACTGCAATCTTGCACAATATTCTGCACATCCACACATTATCTTGCCCATAACTTGACAAAGTTCTACACTACACTACATTACATTACATCTCTTTTATACAAGTCTTTTATATTTCATTTTATTATTTTTTTTATATTTTTTGTTATATATTTTCTATATTTCTATTTTTTATTCTACTATTTTATTCCAATATTTTATTTTCATGGTTTTTATTGCTTGTACATTATGTAAATTTAAAAGTCTATAGTTTAGTTACATGTTTTTTATATTTCTAATTTGTAATTTCTCTTAGTTTTACACTGAAACTTTCCTTTTGAATTTTAAGGTCATCAGCAGTCGTATAAGTATTTGACTTCATATTATACTGTGTATGACTGTGTATGTGACAAATAAAATTTGAATTTGAATTTGAAAGTGACACATTGATTTAGGGTGTCTTTCCCATGGTGTTCCCAGGTTTCCCATCCTGCAATGCACTGCAAAGTTTTTTTTTCTTTTTTTTTTTTTGCATTTCCTTATTTAGATTATTGGCTGCAGATGGAGCTCCTCAATAAACATGTGTTAGCTCTGAGGCTATTTAGTCATCTGTACAGTCTGTACAGTTAGTTCATTCACATGATTTTGACTCTCATATCATTTCATGTATGTTTATGAGACGTATGAGGTAAAAGACAGAAATGTCCCCAAATGTCAAGATAGGCAATGAACTAAAGGTGGTTCCCACATATCTCCCATGCGCTGATTTTCTGCGTTTAGTGTGGATGCTGGCAGCAGCAAACCCAAGTTGTTGATATACATCAACCACAAATGAAGCAAAAAATTGTGAACAGGCAAGTGAACCCTGAAAATGGGCTGATGAGCTGCCACTGCAATCAGATAGCAGATGTGTGCCTCACAGCAAGCTTATATCTGAAGATTGGTGAACGTACAGTATGGTGGTTTAGCTCATGTAGAACTTCATGTACTGCAGGGTTGAAGTCAATGTACAGTACAGTATATGCAAACACTTAAGCAACATACTGTCCATTGTGTTTCATGGGCAGGATGCATTCAAATCTGGCCTGATCTAAGACTGTATGCTTTTTTTACCATGGCAGTTGTAATGGATGACACTGCAATGTATACGAGAGACTACAAAGCTGATATTATTGGCTTAACATAGCTACAGTACTGAGGGCAGACAGATCCTTTGTGCCCACTAACCATCTAAGAGGACAAAATACCCAAGGGACATGGGGCATGGTGGCACAGCACTGGTCCCACAGTACAGTAGGTCTTGGTGCTCGGCAGTGAAAATTTAATATGAACCAATAGATTGAACAGAAGGCGGCACATGGTGTAGTGGTTAGCACTGTCACCTTGCACCTCCAGGGTCCGGGTTTGATTCCCAGCCAGACTCGATTCCCGTCTCTGTGTGCATGGAGTTTGCATGTTCTCCCCGTGCTTGGAGGGTTTCCTCTGGGTACTCTGGTTTTTCCTCCCATAGTTCAAAGACATATAGGTAGGTTGGAGTGTGTGTGTGTGTGCGCTCTGCGATGGATTGGCACCTTGTCCAGTGTGTACCCCGCCTCGTGCCCTAGGCCTCCTGGGATCGGCTCCAGGTCCCCGCGACCCTGAATACAGGATAAAGCTGTATAGACGATGAGTGAGATGGAACAGATATATAGTGACTTTCACTTGAGTTAGTTTTGATGGCCATCACTACAGGCAGGGAAAACGATCTAAGTACAGGGAAGAGTATTAGTGAGCATGCTTTTTGCAGATTATACACAAAGCTACGAATAAGCAAAAAGCAGAGAATTGTGAATTGTTCAGAGAAACTTCAGTGCACGAATCATTTTGCATGCAGCAGTGACGCACTCAGGCTCCGTGATCTCTGTCTCTTATCTCGACTTTTCAGCCTTTAGCCATTTTGCTTGTTTAATGTCATTTAACACCCACTCTGCTCTAGTTATATTGTACTTGGTATGTATAGTATATTAAAAAAAAACACTTTGTTATTATTATTCATACTATCTCAAATTAGTTGTTGCATTTAACTGAGATGGTAAAAATAGCTTGTTCTTATAGAGATCCTGCAGTCTAATATCTACTATTGTATGTAATATCAGTAATATTAGTTGTAAGTTGTTAAGACCAGGCTGGATAAACATTTAATTACTGTACATTATTTTATCAATCGTTCCGTTAATATTTACATCAGGTTTCCATCCATGAAAGAATTCTCATCGTCATAGAGTACACGACTAACAGATCAAATGATTGTCATCTATAGAACACTTCACTGATAAATTGAGAGATTCTCATCATCAATAGAGCTATTGCATGTGATGTCAGACCTGATGTAAAAGTAAATGAGCCTCGATGTTGTTTAGTTTTACAATCCCAGACAGCTTTTGTGTATGGGAATGTCACGATATACAAGATCATAAACCCAGAGGACAGATTTATTGGTTCCTTACTAACTAAAATGAAAGAGATTTGTGGTTCAGCCAACCAGCAGGAAGATCAGGCTAATCCTAGTCAAAGATGAGCACATTTGGTGATCACTGACACTTGTGTACTGACCAATTTATCTCATCATCATGAAAAAAAAAATTAATATCACAATTAATAACACAATTAATATCCAATATACATGATGTATTTATGTCTGTTATTTGGTGTTCCCCAAAGTTTAAAAATATTTTTTTTCCTAATCTAGTTTTTTTGCATGGGCAGTGATCTTGGACACTTGTCAGTCAGACAGCACAGATGGCAGAGTAACAGCTGGATGGCAAAGTAGCGTGCAAAATAGGTCAGAAACTGACATGTTTAATAACAGGATATAGACTTTGAATGGTCACTGCACCAGAAGGTGTTATAAACCTTTTCGATGATGGACCGTCAAAAATGTAGCAAGTATTATGTATATACCTGTGGTTCTGTCTCATTTTGTGTCACTTGACTGATGCAATTGCCAAAAGTTACCAGACGACCTACAATTGAGCAGTTAAGAGTTAAAGGCTTGGTGATGCTAGGATCCGAACTCATGACTGTCCGTCATCAGTAGTCTTAACCACTGAGACACCTCTGCCAATAAACAAAGACAAAGCCACCTTTGTGAGCTTACAAGATCACACATTCTCTGCAGTCTTGTATTAGGTAGCGCATACAAATGCTCCAGTGTTGCAGATGGCATTTTATAATTTCTCAATTGTATGAATTTCCAGATATGCTGTTGACTTTCTTTCATTTGTTGCTAATGCAACAAACTCTGCCTTGAAGTGTCAATGTGTCACAGAATAGATATTGATTCTTTATATTTTTGTGACTAATGCATCAACATATGTTCAAACATGAGCAATGTCTCAAGAATTCTACAGAATTAGGTCTCATCAAAGGGTTTTAAATCCAAATTTTAAATGCTGTATTTAATTACCTTACACCTCAGGTAGGTGTGAAAAGTATGAAAGGTGCAGGGAGTTCTCCCCATGCTTGGTACTCCAGTTTCCTCCCGCAGTCCAAAGACATTTAGCAGATTAGGCTAATTGGCGTTCCCATATTGCCTGTAGTGTGAATGCGTCTTGCTCCTACCGACTTTCATTCCCCTTCTCTCCAGTACCCACCACCACCTCTACCATCCTGCTCCTTACTATCATTAAAAATCACAATGTCATCTGCAAACATCATAGTCCATGGAGACTCCTGTCTGGCCTTGTGCTTCAGCCTGTCCATCACCACTGCAAACAAGAAAGGACTAAGAACTGATCCTTGATGCAATCCCACCTCCAACTCAAACTGGTTCGTCATTCTACACTCCTTATATATCTATCCTGCATCACCCTCACACACTTCTGCGCAACGCCTAACTTCTTCACACAATACCACAACTCCCCATTCAACACCTTGTTATATACTTTCTCTAAATCCACAAATACACAGTGCAACTTCATCTGGCCTTCGGAATACTTCTCCATCAACACTCAATCAAAGCAAGCATTACATCCTCTCAGCCTAGCTTCTACCACTATTTTCTATAAGGTCATGGTATGGCTGACAAACTTTACTAATCTGTAGCTGTTGTAGCTCTGTACTTTTTTCTTATTCCTAAAAATTGGTACCAGTATACTTCTTCGCCAATCCTTTCACATGAATTCGTTAAACAATCTGGTTAAAAATTTCACTGCCATCTCTTCTAAGCATCTCCATACCTCCACTGGTATGTCATCTGGACCAACCACCTTTTCAAACTTCCTCTTCACTGGTGTCCTTACTTCATCCTTATCAACCCTTTACACATCCTAATTCAACATCGCCACACCATCCAACTCTCTCTCTCTCCCTCACACACATTTTCTTTATTCATCAGCTCCTCAAAGTATTCCATCCACCTTCTCACCACAATCTCACATTTCCATCTGCATTCTTAATCACAAAGAAAACCCCACACCTCTGTACATGCTTATTTTTTTCTGTCAAGTACCTAAGCTGTTGAAATGGCCAATATGCACGTCCTTAATTGGTACTTCAAGCCCAGTTTAAAACTTGGCTTTTGGGGCATCTCCAGCCTTAAATATATAAGATTAAGCACACTGAAATTTCAAACATTGCATATGCTTTTAAGAAATGTCTATGCCAATACTCTAAAGCCCTGACTTTATTCAGACTAAATGATTGCATGTGCAACAACAACTCCTTGATAACACCTGCAAAAGACAAATGAGATTTTCTAACAGGGTCTACAGAGGATTATGCCTTTTATATAAGCAAAATAACTTGTGCTTTTTGTGGAGTAGCCTTAATAAATATGCAATTTAGCGTGGTGTTAATGCAAATAGATGCACCTGCAATGTAAGCTACTATGCATGAAAGAGATTCTGAGGACAGTGATTGTGTGTGCAAATTATTTCAAGCAAAGGTTGGCTATTCAATTTATGGAAGCTCATTCTCTTTGGTAACAGGCCTCACCATGGCTATCAAAAAGTAATAGCACATTCAAGGACGATATTTAAATGTTTTCTTCACCTTCAATTATCAGATTGCACAACCAAATAAGAAGTCTTTGTTGGGGAATTTAATATAGCGCTAAATCACTGCTACATTAACAGCGCAACAGAAACGCTACATAATTTCACCAAACCTGAACTAATTGAGGTTTGTTTTTCTGCCTCTATTTTTGTTGAAAATATTTTAAAATCCTTTTGTCCTACAGTGTATCAAACCAGACTACAGGTGGTGAAATGCTTGAAATGAGATGTAGGAAATTAATTCTTGTAATAAACAAGGAACAATAACTCTTGATTAGTATGCGTGTATATTTGGCAGAATTAACCCACTCAATTTCTTTGAAAAAAAGATTCATTTCCTATGTCAGCAATCTATCACTTTTAAATGACAAAGACACTATATCTGAGGACAAGCTTTATTGAGTAATGAATCTATAAATATAAGCATTTCTGTTGGCAGGTCTCTGAAGGTGATGGACCCAATCCCAGAACTGTGTGTTGGTGGCAGCATGTAACAAACAACTCTTTACTTGAAAGCATGTTTTTAATTACCATAATGGAATGGATGGGAAAGTTAACATCCTGCATATCAAGGGGTTGGAGAGTCGGGGTCAAGTAATCTTTATGCTGGAGAACACTCAAGCTTTTAAGGCTAAATTTATAGTTGTAAATCTAATCAATAATTTTGAATAAAAGAGGTGCTAAAATTACTTTGTGGCAAATTACAAAGGTGTAAATCCTAGCTGTGAGAAATGCAGCATGCTCAGCCAAGGCTCCCCGAACCAAGGCTCCCCCATACCTGCAGGGACCAAAGGCCAGCCTGTCTGGTCAGATCTCACCAAAAACAGTCAATGTAGGCCACAAAAAACAAGACACCAGAACACCTAGTGCACCACATCCCTCTGCACATGGAGCGCATTAGGCAATGAGCCCAAGGCTGCTGACCAGACCTCCAAACTCCCCAGATCCCAATCTAAAAGAGCACCCATGGCATGTGCCAGATGAACCGTTGGAGGCCCCACCCTGCAACCCACAGCATCCAAAGGACCTGCTGCCAATATCCTGGTGCCAGACACCATAGCACACCCCTGCGGTACCATGAACAATGAAACCAGGGTACCCAAACCCTATAGGTGGTTTTAAGGTCATGGCTGATCAGTGTATATACATAGTAAAATCAGCACCAGTGCGAGCTAAAAATAAATGATGTATGATTTAATTTACCCTTCCATAAATGCACAACATGACCACGATAAAAGCTAGCAGTATGCTTTATCTTTAAATTATTATTATGTGTTAATAGTTTATAAGTGTAGTCAATAAACCAATTAATCAACCATCTCTCACATTTCCATTATATGATATTATCCATCAGATATGATGATCTCATCTAATAGTATTGAAACAATTATTTTCTATAATAGTTCGCATTAATAGAATTACTAGCACACATTTGTACCACTGATTCTGTTATACCATAGCCATTATAGGCTTAATCAGACATGATTTCTTTAAAAGGAGTCATTTGAAAGTGAATATTGTTTTTAAATTATTACTGTATGGTTTTAAGGTAAGCAGACAGCTTGTAGAAATTGATTGCAATACTTGTAATGATGCTGAAATTTAATAGAGAGAAAGGAAAAGCTACTTTTTTGTTCAACTGTTTAGAGGCGTAACAGCAAAAGCACGAGGGAAGCAAAAACATAACCTTAGTCTTAACCACTATTTATGCTTGTTGTCACGGTTACATTTTCACATGCTTACATAAGCATCAAAATCACTGATTCAGAATCGTGATTAACTGTTACTGAACTGTGACGTCTTCTAACTTCAAATAAGGAATTGGAGGATGCCTACAGTACCAGTCAATCAGAAACATTTAACCACAAACATTTTAGATAGAGAATCTGCAATCTAGAAAAATTCTCTGTTCATAATAGAAGTTGACTTCTCTGACAGGAAGCAAATAAAAGTGAATGAAAAAGCTTTTCTCTCAAGCGCAGCACTTCACCTGCTGAAAGGAGATATGCATTTGGAGGAATGCAGGGCTGCAGTTAAACGAATTTGGGCTACTTTCATTAACGGTCCATCACAGTGTAGAGAAGTGCTTTCAGACAAAGCCTGAACTTATCTCTTTGATTGGATCACGCCCTGGATGAGGAAATGCTTGGGGGGGTGGGGTGAACAGATGTTGTGGTTCTTGTTTCCTTTTGCCCGTTCACCATCACTCTTTTCTGTCTATCTCCTTTTAAGCCAATGACATTATCAGATTGATCGGGTCCAAACAGTGCAGTGCAAACAACTCAAAGGTTATAGTCATGGGGGAAGAAAAGTACACCCTCCATCAGTTGTGTACTTTTGTTTATCTGGCCTAAATAACATTTGTGTGGTCTTCACCAATTAAAATTAGATGATAAACAAATTACGGATTTCAATATCTATCCCACAGAAATTTTGGCCCACTCTTCTTGTAGATGAAATGGGTTTTCATTGCTTTTCATTGCTTGAGTTCATTATTATCGATGCCATTCCAGCACTGCCATGGAATCTCGTAGGGTTATATTGACCATTCTATTGTAATTTTTGTTCCTTCTTCAGCCATGTAAATGCCAATTTGCTGGTGTGTTTACGATCAATGACATGTTTCATGGCTCAATATCCTCCCAGCTGTTGGTCAAACAGCCTCAAAATAGCAGAGTTATTTAACTGCAAGTTTCCCAGGTCTTGTGAGTGCATAACAAGCCCAAATCATCCCCCTTTCCTCTACCATGCTTGAGAGTCAGTAAGAGGTGCTTGTTGTGATAGGCTGTTTGGTGTTGCTGCTGTCCACGATGACCCAACTTCTTCTCGTTGGACCCATCAGTCAAAAAGATATCACTCCAAAGCATTCGTGATTTATTTAGTTGGAATTTGGCAAATACTAAATCTGATAAAGGTGTCATCAACATAGACATTTTATTTGCTTGTAGAGGCATGTAGAGTACATGAAGTAGCTCTTGGGGTTTGCTTTAAATTATTGAGCATTAAATTAAGTACCTGTGGACTGACTTGGCTGGGATACCCAGCCCTGGGAAGATGGCCTTACAGACATTCCCAGATTGATCATCAGCAGCAATTGCTTCTCTGAGGTCATGGCTGATGTCTTTTTTCTTGGCATGGTGCAGACACACAGCTAAGTGCTGCAGTACACCAAGCTGCCATAGGTTCTGCTTTTATAAAGGTAGTCACACTTCTTGAAGATTAACTATCCATGTGGATTTAAAGTGAAATACCTGGCTGCTCTCAGTGATTCTTTATGATTATTGAATTAGGAAGGATGTAGTTATATTTTTCCACAAGCTTTCTGGATGTTAATGTTCTTTTTGTAGGGAAAATGACTAAATACAGTGGAACCTCGGTTCACGAACTCACCCCCAGTACAAACAAATCGTTTAACGACAAAAAGGTGTGCCTAAAGTTTATCCCTGTTTACAAACTCCTCGGAGCACGACCCAGAAACCGCCATCCCGAGCTGCCGCTACCAGCTAAACAAGGACATGAGTGCATCGCCCAGCATTAGTTTTGCTCAGTCCACAGTTGTGGATTGCGCACGTGATAAAATAATTTTGTTCAAAGTGGAGTGACGGTAAACCCTTTGCCGAGAAGTATCATCTGAACAAAACTCAGAGTGACGCACCTTATGAACTTACTTCAGGACAGTTATGCAGCGCAGAAAAAAAAACACAAAACAAACGTTTCTGGATAGATTTTTAGTGAAAACGGCTGCCACATACGAACCAGAGGCCAAGAAACAAAAAAGACAGAAAACCCCTGAAGGATAATGACCCAGCGTTATTATGGAAGGGGACTCTCTTCCAACTCTAACCTCCTCCCCACCCATCCTCCTCTCTCCTTCTTGTCAGTGAGTCCCCCTAAGAAAGGTGCATCCAGTACAGTTTGTATTTATATTTGTTGCTGGATTATTTTTGTATAATTAAGGCTTTTTCAAGAATGACCAAAAACCATTTTAAAAAAGTAATACTGATCTGAAAGTAATGTACAGTATATGTGACAAATAAAGGCTTAACTAACTTAATATTTTCTGATCTAAACAAAATAAATCTAAAGTTAAATATAGTTCATAGTGATTGGGAACAGATTAATCCTAATTTCATGTATTCTTATGGAAAAAACGTAATCAGTCTACAACCAAATCGGTTCAAGAACAAAAATTAGGAATAATAAATTACGTTCGTATTCAGGATTATTTTTTTGGTGACATTGGTGAGGAAGATCTCCTGACTTAAATATTTTGTGTTGTCTAATCCTTTTTTTGCTACAGTACATCATATGGCCATAATAATAAAGTCATCATTTTCTTTCCTGATTTTCTCTTGATTAAAAGACAGCACTGATATATAATGATGGCACCCTATAATACAATTTAAAAAAAAACTCCTTTAGTGAGAGCATTAAACGAGAAATAATAACCTCAAAGGTGTTAACTGCCTGCATACTGTATAATTTAAGAATCCAACCAAAAATTCAGCATAATCACATAAGCTGTGTCTGAAATTGAAGAACTTTCTCTTGAAAATATTAACATACAGTAACTTTTAACTTAAGCTCTGTCTCTAAATGTTAGCCAAAGTAATTAAACTGAACTTCGTAATGCGAGTTCATTTTGAGATATACCCTCTGGGGTAATGCAAAATGCTAACAGATGATCCATTTACGAAGTGTGAGAGACCTGGAGAGGGAAACTGAGAAAGAGAGATGGGAGCATGGCACCCATACCAATCAGCTGTCACCATCAAACACAGCCGTAGAAGACTTAGCTTTGTCAAATGTACTTGTACCTCAGAGCTAAAAAGACTTTGAGTGCTCTAATACAGTGTCAGTGTTCTCCTTACTGTTTGCAAAAAGCCTTGAATGTCTTCCTGCGGCCATGTTTCAGAAGCTTGGTCCCAGTTTCCCAAAAGCGATGTAATATGCATGTCTCCGATTAATTGTTTTTCAAAGAATACCTTGCTGTCCCATGATCTTTGAGCGACTAATTGCATTAGACAAATTTCTAACACCAACCTACTGTTAGTACCAGACATATCAGGGTAGGAGTATCCTTACCTGACTCAATAAAGTCATTGTTCAAGGTGATCCAGGTCTCTCTGCTCTTTCGAAGACTCTCTTCCATGGCTCTGATATCCAAGAAGGGGCAGTTGCAGTCAGGGAACTTGGCAGAGCATCGACACCAGCAGTCGTTGTTGTGGCACAAGAGCTCACCTTCAGAATTGCATGCCACATAGCTGAGCGCTGCCTCCACGAAGCGGTTGCGCAGGAAGTCAGGAAGAACATCTTGTAAACCTGAATTTAAATAGAAGGATTTCTTAGTGCTACATAATACAAATAATCTATATATGAATTTTAAACTTTCCAGCATCTCCTTTAAGGACAACATGACTACTACTACTGTATGCAAAAAAAGTAGTGTTAGGGTTTCTTCTTCAAAAAATTTCATCGATCCATTCTCCTAGTTACTTTCAAAAAAGCAGGAAGTAAGTAATTAAGCAACAACATATATACAGACAAATAATTAAGCACGCCTTGTTTACTTTAAAAATACCAACCCTCATGAGAGCCATTATAATTGTCTAATAATAGTGACAACATCTGTCTATTTGACAGCAAATGTGCTGGAACGGATGCTGCACATCATTTCCTTAAGTGGAAGGAAGGAGCTATTCTCGTGATGATTGAATTCTGAGTATTGTTATTTGTACATAATTTAAAATACATAAAGGAACTAAATTGCAACCCGGTTCACACTAGCAGTCATTTTGGAAACCTTTCCCTTAACCAACAGGACACTCACTCACTCATTGTCTATACCGCTTCATCCGACTTCATCCAGAGTCGCAGGGGGCCTGGAGCCTATCCCAGGAGACTTGTACACCCTGGATGGGGTGGCAATCCATTGCAGAGCACACACACTCATTCACACACAACAAGCAATTTGGTAACACTAATTAACCTAATCTGCTCTGTATGTCTTTGAACTGTGGGAGGAAACCATAGAACTCGGAAAAAACCCACCAGGCACGGGGAGAACATGCAAATTCCATGCATTCAGGCCCCAAGGTGGGAATCAAGCCTGGACGCTGGAGGTGCAAGGCGACAGTGCTAACCACTATGTCACAAGCTGATATCCATGGAGTTTGCTGAGAGGAAACGTGACCTATGAACTATGGTTTTACAACACAAATGAAATTCATGAAACTTTTTTTCAATTAATTCTTCTTCTTTTTCCAAATTCCTTGTACACCCCAAAAAGTTTTTTTTAAATTCATTTATTTATTAATTTTAAGGCTTGTTCAGAGCCCAAGCTCATTGTCCTGCATTATCTTCTTTAGACTGTGTGGAAAACATCGACAGGATGGAAGGTAAAGTGGGTCAGACGTCTGACCATGTTTGCTTGCACATTTCTATTTAGGACAGGGGACTGCCATGCCAGCTCTATAATTGGGTAATGGGATGGATAAAGACTAAGTATCTCTACAGCAAGGTCATTCAGCCATATATCGCTGTCATGAAGCAGAGGTGCTTTGCAGACAGACAATCAATGTGGCATTCTCCGACCACATCCTGTTCTGATTTTTTGATGGACGGTAATGCAAGTATCGATATCTATGCCGACAAATGAATTTGTGATGATTTGCTGAGAATAGCCCATCCTATAGAACTCAATAGTGCATACTATGGTGGGTGGATTGTATATGTAATATATTTTAAAAACACTTTAATTGTTGCTTTTGTTTTTACTGGCAACAATATAGTCAATTAAGCATTCGTAATCAATACGTCCTGACGAACACTGCATACAATCATTCGATAATGAATACGTTCACTATCCATCTGCTGGTGAGATCGATCCACATTTTACAGCCCAGCTGCGGGTGTTGAGCAACTGCTAATTATATTATCTGAGAAAAGCTCTTCTCAGCTTCACCAGATCTGACACCCATCAAGAGAGAATCAATTCCTTTTTCTCTCAGCCTTTCAAATTCTCTCTCCCGGTATGAATATTTATGAGACATAATTTTTTTTTTCCTCCAGTATTTATTCTCCGAATTGCAGGAAAACAAGAGGCGTAATTAGATGCAGTCTTCCTCTCAAGGCCTGGCTTATGGTGGGTGCGGAGCCAACAGTGTGGGGAGGCACACAAAAGACAGCGACTTGGATGGCTTTCATTCCGGATAAGGCTAAATAACAGCTCTTGTGCCCTCTCCTCCTCAATCTCAGCCTTTTCATGAAGAGAAACAGAGTGATATGTTTTGTTTTTTTTTCCCACACAAAGGTTTATTGGAGTCTTCAGTAATATCCACAGACTGAATTAGATCTATTGTATCTTGTGAGTCCTGGTTATGGTTTTGGTTTACTTTAGTTCAATTATCTTAGAGAGTATGATATGACCATCTCTGGTCAGGAACATGATAAAATAGTCTGACCTTAAAATAACAGAATAGTCTGAAGAGTCTTCGTAAATTTAGAGAACGGATAAACTGACAAAAATAAAGGCCTCAGGTATCCTCCATCCATCCAGCCACTGTTCTCCCTCTTCTGCATCAACCATGCCCCTGCCTCAGCCTTATTAAAGTAGTTACATGGCTTTTGTCAGTGGGGAGATTTCTTCAGGAGGTAACCGTATTAAGTGGGATGACTTTTAAATGTCAAACTCAAGAAAGTTGCAAGTACTTGCACAGGCCATGTGTATAATTAGCACAGACACTGGCTTTCCATTTACTGCCATTACTATCTTTCTTTTTTAGTGTGTGCTTTGGTCACTTGTGGAGACACATCTGTCATTTGGGTTATTGTAAATGTACGTCTTTAGATAACCCATTCTTTCATCTAAAAGCATGATGCATTAATAAAAACCTTAACCTAAAATGAACATCAGCTTTTTTTTTCTCCCACAGGTACATGTTTTTTTCCCCTCTAGACAATTAAGTGGAAAATACACAGACTTACATGCTGCTGCATAATTTAATCAAGCCTAATTAATTAATGCTACACAAGACCTTTAAAATGCAAGCAGAGGATTTTAGTCATTAGAATTTTAAAGGCATCTCTTAATGAAAATAGACAGTTATAATTTCAAAAGTTTGGACACTAATTCCATGGTACAGTATTTCCTAATTTTTATTTAATTCTACATGGTAAAACAATGCTGAATGAATCCAAAATATGTAATAATCACCTTTTGAATAGTTGATATTGATATGTGTCTGCTACTTACTGTATGCTCTGTACAGTCTTCATAACTAAGGCTCTAATCTGAGGTGCTGTTAATTGGTGACTTCTTAAGCTGGTAACTCGAAATTCAATTCAATTTTATTTGTATAGCGCTTTTAACAATTGTCATTGTCGCACATAAATGAAATGAATTCCTCCGCTTCAGCAGAGGTAAGTCTGGGTGCTTGATGGGTTTTGCAAATGCATCTGAGAATACTGTTCTTACAAGAACTACAGTATTCCAGAACAGCTGACATTAACAACCGACTGTTGTTGTTGTTGTTAATTAATTGCCTAATTCCATATGTGTTATTTTATAGTTTTAAAATCTCCAGTATTGCTCTGGAATGTGGAAAATGATTCACAAAAGAAACAAATATTAAATTAAAAGGTGTTTCCAAACTTTTTACTGGTCTCATCTAGACCAGACCAATCATCTAGACCCACCTCATCTAAATGGATTAATCCTAAAACATGATATTTTGGTGGCAGAACCCGTTTCTTAAGGTAGACAAAAATATCTGAACCAATAGTTTTAAAGTACATTATAGTTGTTACATTTATGGTTGTGGCAAACAGCAAAAGAAAGGTTTGGGGTTCTATTTTAAACTGTTTGAAAATTGTGGTATATAGCAGAAAAAACATGTCAGAAACAGTAGTTTACAAAAATGAGAGGTTTGTATTGCTTTACAAAATAGCACTGGTTTCATCAAGCCACCTACTGACATCTTTATGTTCCTGTTCATGTTCCAGGCTTGTGCCACAGCTTCTTCCAGTTCTTGTTTGTTTTAGATTGTTTCTCCCTTCAGTCTCCTCTTCAGGAGATGAATACATGCTCGAATGGGTTATGGCCTGGTGATTGACTTGGTCAGTCTAAAACTTATTTCCTTTCTATGAAGTACAGTGAAACCTCGGATTGCAAGTAACGCGGTTTGCGAGTTTGCCGCAAGACGAGCAACGATTTTTAATAAATTTTGACTTGAAAATCGAGCAAGTCTGGTTTACGAGTACAGAGTATCATGTATCACGCATGCGCTTCTTGTTTTGACGCCGAGCGTCACGTGATCACAACTAAGCCAATGGCAGTGATTCCGTTAGTGTGTCGCTCAATCGAGTGTCATTAGAGAGATTTCTTGTTTATTTTTTTTTTAGATAAAACAGTGTTTCCATTTTGTGCGCGCGTGAAAAGAGTGGACGAGAAGGGGGAGAGTGGAGGGGCTCATCCTTACTTTAGCTTCACATACACACACACATACATTTATCCGTCTGGATTTATTTTTACTTTCTTTAAAGGTAAAGTGCAGGATAATTTGTTTTATTTTTTTATATTTCTTTTGTATTTTTATTTTTTTTTAATACTGTACAAGCCCGCTTCCGGAACAAATTATGCTCGTAATCCAAGGTTCCACTGTAATTTGTTTGAACATTGTCTTGTTATATTGTTTCATTCATCTCAATTAAATTTAGATGCGTTTCTTTGTAAATTGGAAGACAGAATGTTTCTTCATCTGAATTAATTCTGTTGCTACCATCATGAGTTACGTCATCAGTAAAGATTAGTAAGCCATATAGGCCCAAGCCATGACAATACTTTGAGTTTTCTTTGTATGAGTTCATACAGTATGTTTTGAATAATGATCACTTCCTTCCTTTCTCCACACGGGTGCTTATGCACCGATTGATTGGACAAAATGTCTTGCTTTTCAACCCTGGAGGTGTGAGGCCACAGTGTTATCCACTCCATGCCACCATTTATTTATTTGGCATTCAAATGTCTTATGTCAAATGAGACGTAATTAGTGTCTTAATTAAAAACCTGAATAATGTCCACCCACCCATAATGATATGGCTGATAGTTGAATGTGTCTTATAACTTTTAAACATAAACCAAAGTACTTCTTTTTTTTTAAATCATCATCATTGTTCTTATGTTTACACTGAATATACTGTCTATCCTGTGCGGCAGCGAGGTGGCATAGTGGCCTTGCACCTCCAGAGTTGAGGGTTTTATAGTTGAGGTTGCATGTTCTCCTCAAATTTCTATGTACTTCAAATTTTCATGTCCAACTTGCACCCTAGTGTGGCAGGTTCCCTGGGATAGGCTCCAATTCAGTCCTGGTGCCAATTTGTATTGGAATTGTTTATCACAGGAGAATATTTTCCAACTGAAGTGGTAAACAAAATACAAAAATAAAGATATCCCAGATAAAATATTATATTAAGTCATTTATTAATCTACTTAAGCAAAGGTATAAAAGTGCTCACCTTCAATTTTACTTAAGTATAAAAAGTACTGGGTTGGTTAATACGAACTCTTTTACTAGGTCTTAAAGGCTACAGTGAGCATTACAGTTTCTCTATCTCTCTCTGTTTATAAGCTACAAACATCCTTTTTTTGGCTTTTTGAAACCATCTACACTTCTGACATCAAACACCTGCTACATGATTAAACATTAAAGAGAAGAGAGTAAATCAACCAGTTATATGTAATAGTCAGCAAGTGGAGATATGACCCCTTCCCACTGTGGTTATGTATCGCAATGCCATGCAGGAATGTAGTGAAGTAGAAAGTATGGATATATTCTGAAGGCTGTAATGGAGTAAAGTAAAAAGTATGCGCTAATAAAGCTGCTCAAGAAAAGTACAGATACTTAAGAACAGTAAAGTAAAATTTACTTAGTTGCCTTCATCCTCTGTTTACACGACGTGTTTTTAATCTGATTCATTTATTATGCCCATTATCAGTGGATCAATATTAACAAGAAATACACTTTGAAAGGAGCAAAAACAGTGAACATTGTACTCAAGGTACGAGGAATCAGTGAAGCAATGTTTAGCATCGAAGGTTAATCTGCTCAAAGGGACTAAAACTCTGTTACATTGCTCTCTTTAGGAACCCTTAAGAAAAAGTAAAGATAAACAAAGACAATTAAATTTGAACAACACAAAAATAATTAATTTAAAGAAAGAAAAAAAAACAATCAGAATTCCATCATTAAAAGTTTTAATGCAACTGTTTTAATTACAAACATTGATATAAGGCTTTGTTCACTGTGATTTAGTTTTTCCTTTAAACCAAACATTTTGTTTAGCTGCTTCTTGCCGCTGTTCTTCCTGCAATCATCTTGCACTTGCTTCTAGCCAAGTAGAGAATATTTAATTCCGCAGCGCTCCCATCTGTATCAGCCCCTCATACCGCTAGAGGCTAGGATTGTACTCTGACTCACTTGTCACTTTTAAGTCACTTCAGAAGAAAGCCACTGCTAAATGATTAACAGGAACTTACTCAGAAAATGTAAAAGTAACTTTGTCTTCTGTTCTCCATCTAGGAGCTCTTAGGGTCACAGTAATTTTCACTTGCTTCATCGGTTCTGTGCATATGTCATTGATTCAGACGGTCATGCACAATAAAGATCTCTTTAAAGAGCACTCTTTATACACCTCAGTGCATCTCTCTGATCTTTATGCTTCATAGCCAGTTAAGCTTGTTATTAAAAAAATGAAAGAAAGACAAAAGACAAAATATAAACGTTGTATCTAATCTAACACTTTGTGGTTCTAAGAAGCCTGAATGGAGCAGAAAGGTGGCATGCAAGAATTAAAATACATGTTTAAAAAATGTTGCTTATTTTTTGTTAAAATTGTTTGAATTCATGATTTTAATTATGCATTGCATGCTTGAATGGTTGGATGGATAAGTGGATGGATGGATAAATCATACTGGCAACACAAAGGACTTTGCTCTAGTTTCCATAGTGAAATACATTCTAATACTATAATAGGTATAACAGAAATAATAGAAATGTTAAAGAATGTGTCCATCAGTGAATATACCGATACACAATAAAAAATGACACAGAGAAACTAGCTGTATGTTATACATAATGCAGCTGTGGCACCTTCTACAAACAGAATTTCATCAAATAAAATGTCATTGTCCCACATCAGACTGCCAAACCATGACACGAATCCCCTCAGACAACGGTGTGTTTCCCAGCGCAGTGAGCGGCGGTTTAATTTTGACATGTGCTGTTGGTTTCTTTTCTAGTCTCGTCTCTGCCACAGTCCCTTCATTAGCCTGTTCCCTAATGTGTCCTTAGGTCAACCCTTCATTAGTTTGTCTTTTTACACCCTTCTATTTCTTTGTCCATTTCTGCTAAGCCTTGGTAATTGATAATTTGAGATTAAAAATTTTATTTCCTTGTTCATTAATTATTTTCTTTTTTTGCTTGTTTACTGTTTCTATAATGAGAATAATCCATGTTTAACATTGAGGACTGGTGCTGTGACCCTGACTATGACTCGTGACAACAATTTGTGGATTAACCTTCGTAGGGTATACAGATATAATATCTGTCGTGCATACTACCATCTAAATATTATTTGTGATTAAATATTTTTCAGGAATAAATGTATAAGGAAAATAATATTAATAATAATAATAATAATTAATCAATAAAAACTCACACTGCCTGGCCAAAAAAAAAAAAAGTTGCACACACTAAGATTTTATTCCGTAACCTTTAGCTCGATTACATCACACAATGTGGTGTCCAGTTCATGTGTGAAAATGATTCCTCATGTTCTCAGAGCTCTTTCACAATTTGATTCCTATTCCATCAGGGAAGGAAAATTCCACTGATGTGATACCCTGGTCATACAGTACATTCATATTATTCCAACCACAATTCTTCCGCAAAGTTGACGGTTCTGCACAATCCCTCCAGGTTTTAAGAATGTGTCGAAGGGTTCTTAACCCAGTTCCAGTCATTCCAAATCTCCTCAGTTGTTTTCTATGCTTGATGCAGCCCAATAATTTGACTTTTCTTAAATGATGTCTTTTTGCCCAGACAGTGTATTTAACAGTTATTCTGTATTAAAAATTGTTATGTGGTATTGTTAGGAATTTATAACAAAGTTTTGTTAGGAATTGTTAGGAATTTATAAGAAAGAGCAATAAAAATAGAATAAAAACTATAAGATAGATTCTTTAGGGGGAAAAAGTTGAAGCTGCCAAGAACATTCCATAATATGTAACACTTTCTTTTTTTGTGTGAGCAGTGGTGGACAAAGTACACAAATCATGTAAAAGGTCAAATATTACATGCTATATGTGCTACATTCGGCGCTATCAGCAGGCACCTCCACTACTGATTCCAAACACCTATTACATAATTGAGCATTTCACATCATTACCTTTATTAGTCAGCAGGTGGCAATATGTCCGCTTCAAATATTACACACCACTGTGGTTATGTAATATGGCACCATGCAGGAAAGTAGTGAAGTAGAAAGTACAGATATTTGTTAATAATTAATCCTTTTTTCACTAAACTAGTTAAAAAAACAAACAAAAGAAAAAGACTATTTATTCCAAAAAGGCTCCAGGTATGATGGTACTTATGTTTTATTGCAAGTCTTATTGAGGTTGAGTAAAATAACACAGAAATGACACAGCAATTTATTGCAAGAGGGCATCCAGACATTATAAGGAAGATTTTTGTTTGTTTAAATAAAAACTAGATCCCTATATATGCTCTCTGTTTAGTCAATCTAGAGTAAAGTGAAGGGCTTGCACTGGCCCCTTGTGAGGTTGAAGCAGTTTTGAGAGCACAATAATAAATACCCAATTAAACCAGAGTCCCTGACCACCTTTTGTCACTACAGCTCATGTTATTATTTATGTCCCACTTTCCCATCAACTCCCATGCCTGTCATTTTTTACACACAACCATAAAGAGAAAAACTAAACCAAAGACAGGAGCCTGAAATGCAATCTTACGAATGTGAAGCACTGGTTGATTTTAGGGCTCTCCGTTGCTTTCATATAATTAATTAAAATCTGTAATCATTTGCTGTGGTTCTGTGTTCAATCATGAATCTACCAAGCATTAAATGATTAATTGCTTAATAAGTACATGGCTGCAAATCAGTGGTACGCCATGTTATTCTCACATATGGTGAACATGACAGTTCAAAACTGCAGAATAAAAACTGTGAAAATAGTGTTATATATACGTAGTGTCGAATATATACTGTACAGTATATAGTTTATACTTCTGATGAGAATTGCCATATATTAAACAAGTTTGAAATAAATATTACTCATTTTCAATATCTCAAGGTTAAATGACTGCAGCTCCTACTAACAACCTTTGACGGTCTTTATTATAAAGTTACAGCAGCTGTGATGATGTAATACACAGCTACACCAGTAAGCAAAAAGTTGTCTTACCTTTCAGATGGATTTTATTCTCCGGGCTGTGCACCAGCACTGAGCTGACAGAATCCAGGCTGTCGTAGTTACTGCATCCCAGAGGCCCTGTTCTGGTCTCTGTTACCTAGGAAACAAGGGATATTTTACCGCCTTATTACCGCTGAAATCATGCACCTGTTTGTTGCTCTTTAATGGGAGAAAAGCAGTGAGGCACATAGCTGTTGTCAAAAACAAACCAAAGTCATCCAGAATAAATAACCTCAATTCAGCATATTGCAGCCCATCACAATTCACAAGACTTTTATTTCAACGAGCAAAAAATACAACTGGAAACTTCATTAATGCAATATTAACATCTATGTGCAATTGTCACAGCATGAACTCAGTCCTTACTGAAGCAATGACTCTGTTGCTCTTAAAATCTCTCTCTCTCTCTCTCTCTCTCTCTCTCTCTCTCTTTCTCTCTCTGTGACTCAAATATCTGTCTGAAATAAAGAGATAACACCATTTATCATTGTATCCTTCTCTGCATGCATGTCTTTCATTTTATTGGCTTTGACAGGCACAGCCTCCACCCAGAGAGTGAAAGAGATCAGAAGAACTCATAGACTGAAATTAAGGACGTAGGCAGAGTGACTTCACAAAACATCATGCCAATCTTCTTATTCTTCTTCTGCCAGGTAAATTTATAACCCTCTTGGAACAGACATGCTTTTAGAGTATCCTGTCTAATATACTCTCAGAACCTTCAACTACTTTACATTAAGAAATTAATTCATTCGTTCAACTTCAGTAAGTTGTGCTATATCCAGGGCTATCCTGGGAATGATAAGCAGAAGGTAGGAATAGTCCCCAGATGGGCATCATAAAACTAATACTGAGATGCACACCATTTTCAGAGTTTCACTCTGGCAAATTATGTTCCTCAGAGACACAAGGTTGTCTATAACCAAGCATTTTTTTTTCTGCAAACCATATTTTAACCTTCTATTCTAAGCAACGTATTTGTAAAACATTTTTAGCTTTTTTTTTTTTGCAAAGCTCAATGGCGAATGACCATATTTCATAACATGACACACAAAGAGGATGTTTTCACCATTGTTACCCAAGCATGGACGATTTTGAAAAAGTGCTGTTTTCAATGACCAAAGGCAAACTTAATGCTAGTAAATGAAGAGATTGAGGATGCATTGCAAACTCAACTTTTTGTATCTTCAAACTTTTTTTTAAGATCTTCAAGAATTTTTATAGTTAAAATGGGTTTGTATGCAACAAAAAACTTAAAACCTGTTTGCATTTACTGCCTGCAGTAAGAAACGTTGTTACTATCTTACATATTAATGTGTATATTAATATATTACATGCTACACTGCTTACCTACGTACCTTGCCTTAAAAACAACTACAGCCAGATTTATTCTTTCTGACATAACTGTTGGAGGTGGATTTATAGCATTTTGCAAAATAATTCATACTGATCAGACCGAAACAATTTTTAATTAATATTTTGGCATTTGTGCCTTTTAACACCCTTATGACTCAAAGAAAAAGATACATAAAATATTCTCTATGAGTAATGCTTTGTATTTTTTGTAACTTAATACTTTTTGTAACATCTTTTTGCCAAAACTTGTTTCTCCCTTCACATGCAGGTGGCTAAAGAATACATAGACTGATTGTGTAGGCATGTCTTGCATTTAGCAGGCATAAATCTCATTGTGCCCAAAATTACCATTTGTTTAAAGATTAGCATCGAAAAACAGTATTACAGCATCACTTCATCTTAATAAAACTACTTGTTTGTTGAAAATCACTCTCATTATCTCCTGCACATGTTTATAGCCTCAGACAATATTCTCAGACAATATATAATCCTATGTTTGTTTACTTCATTCAAGATGCTTCACCAATGTAATTAACATTACTGAGCATTATTTTCGGTTTTAAAACAATGAGCTTGGGCATGAAGTGCTTCCTGAGAAAGCTTATGCCTTACAGACAGTATATATAGAATCCTATCAGAGCTTGTCAACATATATATCTGATTGGCGAATTATACAATTTATAGTCGAGCACACCATAAATTAGGACACTTCCTTCTTTGGACCACTTTCGGCAAAGGTCACGAAAAGAAGCCCATATGATTTATTAAAAATCAATAATAAAATTTTAATTTATTTTGGAAAGATTTGATGCTAGTAAACTAAGGAATGACTCCCTACTTTGTTATTTGTTACAAATTTCAAGAGGAATTGGCCAAAAGTAGCTTTAATTATAATATATATATATTTAAAAAAAATATTTTTCACAACCTGTTTCTTTTCATTTCTTAATGCACACACACACACTTTGTGTTAGGGAACTATTTATTAACAAACAACCCTTATCCTTGAGCAGACATGATTAATGTAACAATTATTGCATCTTTTAGAAGAATTAATAAAGTGGTGCCAAAAGAGTTAGAAACAAAGAAGTATACACATTACTGGTAAACAAAAAAGCCGCAGTGGGATTTTATTTCAGTTGAAATTTATCTGTGTAGCGCTTTAACAAGAGGAATTGGCAGAAAGTAGCTTTACAGAATTCTGGATGTAGATCTACACTTAGCTCTCTAATGAGCAGATGTATGCCAGAGGCAAAAGTGCAAGAACAAGCTCCCTGAGATGACATAAAGAAGAAACCTTGAAAGAAAGCAGACTCAAAGGGGAACCTGTCCTATTCTGGGTGACACCAAATTGTGAAATTATAAATCTTTTGAGCGCTATGTGACTCAGGTACAAATGTACAGGTTTTCTTTTGGAGAAAGGCTGGGTTGGGATTTTTCAGATGTCTGAGTTTTAGATGTGGAATCCTATACAACAGTCAAGCTGAGACAAAACTTGGTATATCAGATACGGTGTTAACATGTATTAACAATTAACTGCATCGTCTTGTGGGATTTATGGCAATATTAATTAACAGGAAATATCTTGTGTTCTGCTGCCTCACTCGCACTGTCCTTACATTTCAGTGTTTTGTTTACTATACTGTAAGTGAGGTTAATATCGTGTGCCATATACTGTCTGCAGCTCAAGTGTCTAGAAAAAATGCATCACACAGATATTTCTTACGGTAAAGTGCTTGAAACAACATCTGATCAAGTCCCATGACTGCCATTTATAAAGACGATACTGTACATTCCTGAAGGGAGAAATTCCACTGGCGGCCCTTTACACTCAGCTCTGTGACTGACTCATAATCTGACTTACTCTGGATAAAAAAAGGTCTGCCAGTTGAACGGTTGAAAAATACGAGTCTTAACCCAATATCTCATTTTTTTAGTGAATCGCACACCAACAGTACAAGGCTGGATTGAATAAGATCCAATTGTTACAAATTCCTGCAAAACATTTTGAAAATCATGAAGAACATAAGACAGATTTTCTTTTTGGTTGAAAACAAGAAGAGCACTACTTTTGGTTTCAAAATACTTGGCCAATTTTGCCGAATTTCTCAATAAAACTAAAATTGCATTTGTAAAGCTATTAAACAGTAGTATGCTCAAGTCTTAAATAAATTATGAGTTTTTGCTTTGCTTCAGGAATGTCTTGTAATCACTGCTGTAAACACTACAAACTAGTAAGTACTTTTCTGCATTCGTCTTATTCATGTTTCATGTTAATCCTGCTAAGAAATATTCAAGGTGGTGTGAATAAACAGGAATCATAACAAATGATTCATATGAATTAGTTAGTTTCAAAAAGAGTTCCTGCAGTGCAATAAATGATGCATGTGTTGAACTTTCAGTCATGGCATCTCTACAGTGTATTGGTGTCCATGAAAAATTGGTATAATATTTTTCATATTTAATAGTGCAGAACAGCATAGCTTTACATGTAAAAAATATTTATTTCAATTGTACAGCACTGAAATTATATGATGTAAAATATATAAAAAATTTTATTTATTCAAAAAAAATGTTTGGTTTTGATTTCCCTTTTTTTTTTCTTTTTTTTTTAAATAGTAGAATAAGAAAAAAGGACAAATGAAAAACCAGGGTAGATGTTTTAACAACAGGGCAGGATAATGAGGATTTATACTGGAAACAGCCACGGAAACTTTATTTACAGCTTGATTGCATGAAGATGCAGCTTACTGATTAAAAGCATTACTGAAGCCAATACACGTCAGAGTTTTTAACAATGGTCATTGTTGCAATGCAGTTTTACAGAATCAAAAAGAAAATTAGGGATGAAAATGTTTGAAAAAATATGCATAAATCACACTGATCAGATTGTCACTGATGAGCGAGCCGAGGGTGACGGTGGCAAGTAACAACTCCCTGTGGGAAATAGAAACGTTGAGAGGAACCAGACTCAACAGGGAGCCCATCATCATTTTGGTGAGCTGTGCATCATAGGTAGACTGTTGTTTTGAATCAATTAGATTTATTCATTGCAAATTTCTATTTGATTCTATTCAACAGCACTAAAAATTACTGTCCAATTCATTTCCAGCACTATATTACAGATTTTTGATGTATTAAAAACTAAAAGTATTTACTAAACATTAAAATACTATGTAATTTGTGTTGTTCACTGTTTAAATGTCATGTCCCATACAAAGCGATAAACTTTTCGCCCTACCAATATTCTGCTCCACACTCCAGTCCAGTAAATGCCGGGTTTGCACCAAACCACGATTCACTCAAATAAAGAAGCAATACTCTTGCAAAATGTGTGTACTTGCAAAAGACACACTGAAGTATTATTTTAATGTTCATAATATTTATATTAAAAAGTGTAAATCAATCCTGAATTTATAACTGACCTACACAAGTCCAAATAGACTAAGACTAACTCTAATGAAATGACACACTGATATCGCTCTCAATCTGACTTCTATGCTGACAAATGTCGTAGAAAAATGCTCAGACATTAGCCTAACATGTTTTTTTTTTTTTTTTTTTTTTCAAGCGCACACATTGAGAAGGAAATGGCAGTGACCATGTTTATGTTAAGACCACAGTATTCTAAGTATTCTAGGTTTAGTAGTCCAATATTTTTTTAATATAATATTGAATATAAAAAAATGCATGCTGTTAAGGCTGTAATGTCAGATCCAAGGCAATAAATGAGTCAATTCAAAAGAAAAAATCAGTTTGTTTACAGTTTCATATATACAGTAGATTACACGGGTCATACACATTCTTTGAAATATTACACTGCCCGTAATCCTAAAATGAAGTCCATGAGTAATGCACACCACTGTATTCATCGCAATAATTATCACCGCAGAAGTGGTGTCTCTAAGATATAATGTGCTGGCTTAGAGAAGGGGCGGAAGTGAGTACTACAAGGTGAACATTAAATAAGCCATGTAGCTAAGTGCGGTATAACTGAGGGAGGATGCCAGTGGCTTTTAATGGACTGAATCAGGTCTAACAGGATGAGTTTGAGACTGGAAAAATAGGTTAGCATTAACATTAGCACATATTAAATGGTGACATCACCACATTGCATACTGCATTATTCATTCGTATAATATTGCACATGCAAGTTAACTTTGTAGCCTGAGGTTAATAATGATGTTAATAATGCACAATATAGACAGCTGCTTAAAACCTGTGCATATGTCCCAAAAACAGAGCTGAGGCAAGGTTCCTAATTCTTATTCGTGATTCTTTATATACATTTTAAATAACATTGTTTTGCGCCATAATGGTGTTCATAAACTAAATCACCATTCCAGGTTCACCATATTTAACTGTCCGAGACGTCAAATAAACGCATCTCCCATCTTACCTAATCACATTTTATTATCTACCAGCTGCTACGATGAGAAGCGGGATTTATTAATCAGGAAATACACATTTTTTCTGTTTCTGCTTAGAGAATATCATGGTGACGAGCAATAAAATACTTGAGGTCTACTTCAATAAGGGGTAAAGAATAAAGAAGGGAAGATCAGATATTATAAAACAATAGGTTGTTTTTCCCCATATTATTAGCAAGTATTATATATAGGTTTTGTGTTTTTTTTTTTTTTTTTTTAATTAAAGAACTGTCCTAAAGGTGATAATTAATGTGTCCATTATCTAATGTGTCTATTAATGCTTTAATTATTAATATGACAAGGTTGACCTTCAATAATAAAATGACAAGCACTGAACAAACTCACATCTCCTGTCCATTTCTTCAGGAGACTGAGCAGATTTAGTGTTTTCCCAGTCCATAAAGCATTGTACAATAAACATAGAAAAACACAGTAAAACAGATTATTTAGAAAACACACGGAGTGGCTGTAATAGCACAATAAATCCCTATGAATTCAGCCAACACTACGATGAACCTAAATGTGTAAATGTAAAAATGTATAAATGTACTGTGTATATTTTGTAGTTGTACGATTTGGTGATTATAATGTGATGTTATGTCATTGTTATTGTTAATGGTTTTTAGGGGAGCATTTTATTGTCCAGGGACTGCAGATGAAAACTAGCCGTTTGGCTAATCCTGGTACATTTACAGATACTGTATGTGAATTCATGTTCAATGTTCCTGTCAAATAAATTAACAAACAAATAAAGCTCACTGCACAAAGTGTAACTACTCATGCATTGTCTGATATGGTTTAATCAACCCTGTACACTGCGCAAATGGATAGACACACACTGGCACAGAGGAAACTTTCATGTTAAAACACCATGCACCATGAACTTCAAACAATACTTCTGTATGGCCATTAATAACAGTCGATATTGTAGAGAATTACTCAAATAACTCTTTATTTTGCCTTTTTTTTTTTTAAGGTCTTGACTCCCACAATGCAAAGTAGGCTGTTACTTACGTTACCTTAATCAACAAAACTATAAAACATGATATAAAACATTATGTTTTAAGTTCTCATAATTACTATAAAAAAAAAATTAAATATATTTAAAAATATGATGTAATACAAATATGCTATGGTAAATGAATGTCCAGCAGGCGGTCATGAAGTGATTAGCACTGTCGGCTTGCACCTCCAGGGTCTGGGTTAGATTCCCGTCTCTGTTTGCATGGAGTTTGCAAGTTCTCCCTGTGCTTGGTAGGTTTCCTCTGGGTACTCTGCCCGTAATGAGTGTGTGTGTGTGTGTGTGTGTGTGTGTGTGCCCTGCGATGGATTGGCACCCTGTCCAGGGTGTACCCCACCTCATGCCCTAGGTCTCCTGAGACAGGCTCCAGGCCCCCTGCGACCCTGAATGCAGGATAACGCGGTATAGACAGTGAGGGTTTGAGTGTTTTGTACAGCTCGGTTTGCATCTAAAACTTTTCTGTAATATAAATCGATGGAATATGGTGGATCTTGCTCTGGAGCTAAGGCCTTTTAAGAAGTGCTTGTCAGTGTTCGTCTTTATTCTTTCACTGTTTAAAGTGCTGGGAGAAAATCAAACCACCCAGCAAGTACGAGTTTCAAATGAGTCCGAGTTGAGCCATACAGCATTATCTTTGCATCATGCATGCCATGAAACATGTATCCTGTCACATGTACTTTGTTAGAGCTGTTGTATTTTTCTTTAATCCTTTTGCACTCATTCTGAAACCAGTTTAACACCCAAAGGAAAAAGAAAATACTCTCTAATATATTTTTTTATGAGAAACAATGTTATTTGTTACATGTACTCTTTAAATACCCCTTTATTTTAGTTAGTAAATCTAAAATGCAACCCTGTGACTAGCAGTACATTATTGTGGCACTATTTTTATTTCCAGTTATTACAGATTCTTACCAAATCCATCAGGCCCAGCTGCATGTACAAAGGTAGCGAGAATACAGCGTGTTCCCCGAGGAGCAATAAGCTGAGCTTGCTGTGGACTGAGTCGCAGGCAAAATGCATATGGGAAAGGCTCATTTATCAAAACTGCCTGTGCTGAAGGGACGTTTAGCTAAGGACTTTGAGTACACTGCATAAACTTGAATTCCGATGTTTAGGAGTCCGCCGACTGTGACAAGACTTTAACCGCAGACTCTGCACTTCACTGGACTTGACAACTGACATTATTTAGACACCATTGCCACTTTTCTTGGCAGCACTGGCTATCTACAGCCATCTCCAGACAGATGAGGTGAAGGGTCTTCTTCCTCTCCTAGTTAAAATGATTGTGCTTGCTGTGGGGACCAACTCATGATTGCACAGTTTTTTTTTTGTTTTGTTTTTTTATGACAAGAACAGGTTTGTGTTACGGCCAATATGTAACGCTTTTGCAATTTTTGCGACCCATTGGTGTTGACAGACTAAACAGATATGTAAAATGCACTTGAGCATTTTCACGAACTCCATGGCTCCTGTATCCTGTCCTCTTGAGCTCATGTTTTTTTTTTCCATCTTTTTCTTCCTTTCACTACAACATCTCCATGTTCCAGGTCAGAGCTCAGAAAGAATATCAACTTTGTCCCATGCAGAGGTGACTATTAATAATATGTCATTTTGACAAATGAATATATTTGGAGGGTCCTTCATGTGTAATTGTATTATTAGACCAACATTATTGAAGCAGAACCAGGAGTAGAAGTACATGGCAAAAAGATGAATTATACTTAAAAATGCAGTCCTTAACCCCTTTCTATAATTACTACATGAATTGTGCAGACAATTTTAACACCATCAGGTTTTACTTAAGAATAATACATAGAACTAGGATTTTTTTTTTTCTTAAACCTATCCTGCGAGTGAATACATTATAGTCAGGTCTTCACTTTGACATTTCTGAGAGAGCAGACCACAGAACACAGATTACTTTTTTTGTTTCTTGTAGCCTGGAGAACACAACTGACTTGCCTTTGATCCTGATTACATACATAATGCGTGTCCTGGTGGTGCTTATATATATATATATATATATATATATATATATATATATATTCACAATAAGTGCCTTATTATGTGAAGAGGCTGAGAAGTCTGTAAGAGCAGCATGCCCTATTTTGGAGAGGGAGAGTGGATTGATTGTCCTTTATGGGATTATCGATGCACCTGTTAAGACCCACTTTTGCTTTGGTGCCCAATCAGTCTGATTTGCACAATGAGCAGTAATAAAAATGTGTTGCAGAGTAGATTTGATGGCCTTGTAACGTCTCATTAGCTTCCCTGCCAAAAACACATCTGGTACGTAGTGCTACTTCATGCCAAAATGAGTCTCATGTAAACAGACAGACAACACCTTTGACTGTTTATGAGTTCAAGTTATCTATTATTATTATTATTATTATTAGTAGTAATAACTTTTAAGTGTGCACTCCCCATTTTCACATTTTTTTAAGGTTCACACCATATACAACTTCATAAATTCTGGATAATTACTACGACAAACCAACCTGCTTATAATCTGATTTATCTATATAAAACCACAAGGTTGTTTGGAAATCTGTACACACTTAAAAGTGCTTAATAATCCATGCAATATTTCAAAATCGTATTATGTTTAATGATGAATATGCATAAGCCGAAAAAAAAAAAGAAATTCTTGTACCTTGATGGCTGAGGTGGCGATCTGTAAGTGGTGAAGCCTCCTGAGGGTGCTCTCTCTATCTGTGAAATAGGATGCAGCCAGCTGGTGCAGGATTTCCAGAGACACCGTCGAGCTGTTGCCGTTGACCTCAGACTTCTTGCTGAGCTTCTGTTTGTCCAGGAAGATAGTGAGAGATTCCTCGCCTTCAAAAGAAATCCACACAGAGCCCAGTGTGAGATAGAAAAGCTGGAAGAGGCAGGAGGTTTCACTTTCACAAGACAATGTGAAGTGACAGCGTATCCTACTCTGGCTGCAAAAGTAGTTTTGGGAGCTGTGAGCTGTCCAATGCACCTCTGTGAGATCCGAATGGAGGATAAGCAGCTCAAACTCAGACTGTCAGTACATTAAATATGAAATACAATGCGGTAGAAATTTCCAGTTTAGTTTGCCGGTATTTCTGTCTATTTTGGTTTCCATCTCAACTGAGGCAGGTAAAAGGCATTCTGCAGCCCTTGATCACCTGGCTCAGGTGTGCTGGCAGATGGAATTGAAAGAAATATATGAAATGGGTTTGAGAAAAAAAAAAAAAAAAAGCTTTTTAGATTTGCAAATCCTGGCATCATTTTAAAATACCAATTTACCAGAACTGTATACTGAGCATTTGACCACTTTTCCACAAAATACATTTTTTTATTCTATTTATGATTTGACCTAAACATTCATAAAAGGCATTAATTCACTACAGTATATAATTAGTGATTTTTTTTTTTTTAGTTTAACTGAGTGTAAAATTAAATACATTAAATATTTCCTAAAACTTATATTGTTTGTGTTCGCTTTAGTGAAATAAAATATTAACAGTATAATTTATTCATGTACAACATTGAAGCTTTATGATATATAAACCATTATATATACAGTACAGTATCTGCCTAACTATCCTTTGCTAAATTCTTCCTTTCAGGGTAATGGTACTGTTTTTCTATGATAATCTTGTATAAAATATGAATGTGAAATTCATGCTTAGAGTTAATTCTATTGCTTTCACCATTCCTGTGCAGCTCTCTGTTCTCAACATTCTATTTCCCTTATACCCCTGATTCAGCACTGGAGGTAATTAGCAGGCCCTCGTATGGTGAGACATCCTGAAACTGTCTAAGGAAGCAGAATACCAGGAGAACTATGGTTTCGGAAGTTCAGAATAAATAATTATAACTAGTTACATAGAATATTGTGCAAAAGTTTTGTGCAACCCCTCATTTCTTCATATTACATTAAATTAAATAATGTAGATTAAATTAAAGAAATGAAAACAAATGTTTTACTGCACAGGGCCTGAAGATTAAAATTGAAAAATTGAAAAAGACAATTTAAAAATTGGTTTGTTTATGTAACAACCACAGCAGCAACCTCATGTTCCAGCCACTCAGCGTTCAGTATTCAACATCACCAGTATGCTAATCACCAGTCTCATCATCTGCACCTGTTTCTCACTGGTTCATTCTCTAAGTTAGATGTTTTTTTTCTATGCTTGAAAGATACTCTGTAACTGCTCAGGTACAGGGACTGGACTGAAAATGAGAGCCAAAAACTTGCCAAAAATGATAGCCAAAGACGTCCTTCATGAAGTCTGGAGTATTCCTCAAGAGTACATTAAAATATTATTAAAAGTCTGGCTCTTTGGATGAAAGAATTAAGAAATGCAGGGTGCCTTAAGGTTTTTGCCCAGCACTGTGTATAATCCACTTTATCCACTATTTTACCTTGAATTGGTAAGTTGGTAAAAATGTACACTTTTAACATTTACATGGTGAAAAATATATCAAACTTCAGTTCATTTAAAACAATTATTAAATTAAGACTTGGTTTAAACATGGCAAGGGAAGAAGACTGAGATGTGGCTCATATAATGTATCAAAAGTTCTTTATATTGGATATATTAGAGTTTTAATTTTACAAATAAATGTCCTTTTGAAATAAATGCCTTGAAGTCATCCTTTTTTTTTCTAGTCACCAGGAAAAATGTAATGAAGATCATTTTAATGTTTTTGGGCAGGACTTCACAAAATTCACTGAAAAACAGTGATTTCATTACCTAACAGGCATAATATTTCAAGCTGTACTCACTTTGTTTGTTAAAATGTGTCAGTGATTTACATTAAGAAGAAGTAGAAATATAGATTGGTTAAAAAAAAAAAAAAAGCAATCAATAACATGCCGTCTCCCATACACATCAAACTGATTTTAACAGCACATTTTAGCTTAGCAGTTATTAAAATGTTGTGCATATTAGTTTGAATTTAAGAATTAGGAATCATTACATTATACGTAGCAGAAGACTAGAAGAAGAGTGTCTTTCTTTCTTTCTTTCTTTCAGAATGGAGCATGAGCACTATTGCAATGTCATTCGTATGCAGCAAGCGGCCTCCTTCCTCGTTTCCACTCCTGCTTGACTGGTTAATTACCAGCATTCACTATAGCTTTGCCACTGCATTAGTCTGCCTTGTCACTGTAGCTTCATTGCACGCACCTAGCAATAAATGGCATCATAATTAGCATCAAGATCTTAGAAACGCAAGGTTCAGTTAATATCACTGCTGTTAGAAACAAGTCTTAAGACATATCTGTCCAGCCGATTAATGGGATGTCAGGAAAGAGGAGGTGTATAGTTTCTTCTGCTGCTGAGTAAAGTGCTGCCAAACATGCCAGGCAGGACACCAGCGATGCCCGATATAAGTGAAGTGTCTCCAAAGAGAATCAGTAAAATATGATTCAAACTGATTAATTTATGTTATTTCAACTTCACACTTTACACAATACCTCTCTGTCAGTCTCAGTATACAGTACTGTACATTCCATATCTATCATGAATTGCGCCATACCTAACTCATTATAACAATAGCCTATGGAATGGATCCACTTAAATTTAGGGTGTTTGGGAGAGAGGAGCAGAATCTATAGGCATAAGACTTAAGCATAATTAGAGTCAAGGTACTGGTATAGAGAAATTGGGTTTTTCAAGGCTAGTTTTTAAGGCTTTTTTTTAGGCTTCTACATAACACCTTTAACCCCTAATGAGGTGAAGAACCACATTTGGTAACTTGCAACTTAAAAATTTCTATAATTACTACATGACTTGTGCTTCTATATCATATTTAATAATAATATACAGTATAAAACTAGGATTTTTTCTTATAGAAGTTACTTAATACATCACAGAGGTATTCACTGTGACAGTTCTGAGTGAAGAAGTACATTTTGTAACGTAAAATATATATTATATATTTTTTTAAATGAAAATATTAGTACTTTTTGACAACTTTTAAGCTAAAATAAAATAATCGCCATTTATCTTATCTTAAATTTTCACCCTATCTTAGAGTATCATTTTACTGGCACATAAAAATGACAACCATAAAAATATTATGGAAAATATTGTCTTTGAAATGTTGAACTATATTAATGAGTGCCCTATAGAGGGTTAAAGCTTCATAAACCATTTAAGTTATAAAAAAAAAAAAAAAAAGAAAAGAAAAAGAAAAAAAAAAGGAAATAAATAAATCTAGGTTTCATTGATTTTGTTTATGGAATTCTGATTATATGTAACACAAACTATGTTTTCTATCTGTCACTAATATGATTTTCTCCTCTACAAGAAAGTAGCACAATCATACATTTAATATTACTTATTGATTATTAAATTAAATTTCAACAAGACCCTGTCACAGAATGCGAATCTATACATTTGAAGTGAATTCTCATGGTGACGACTTACCCCCAAGTGTAGCGGATACTAAAAAGTGAGTGCCGTATTTCTTGATCAGGTTTTCATGGATCTGCTGGAGTGTCGGCCTCCTTCCAAGTAGCCTGAGGTTGCGAAGGAATTCAGGAGACAAAGGCAGTGGAGCCTTGAAGAAATCTCTCTTCTCTGTGGCCAAGCTGTTCACTTTCCAATGACTGAATTCCCTGCATGAGAGGAAAGCAAACAGAGGAAAAAAAAAACATACAGGACTCAGCTTAATTTCAGCCATGTTGAGAACTGGGATTCAATTTGCATTTTGATTTTGGGGTAGGGCTGCCAAGTATTAGTGTAGTGTGTGTGCATGAAAATATGTAGGAGCAAAAACGAAAATATCAGCAGAAAAGCTCACATAAATCTACATCAAAAAACATGGAGCTGAATACTGACGCCTGAATTTAAAGTTGGCTGAGCGAAATACTGTACAGCTCTTCAAAAGCTTTGCAGTAGACGAGAATCACAGTGATAGCAGTTTTTACCTGCAGCACCCATGCATTGTGCGTTACTCATTTGCACCCATACTTTACTGAGACTATTTCAGTACCTGAAGGTATAGACCTACAAACATGCTCCTTCTTGTAATGTATCCTAATATAGAAAATTCATAATGCAGCACCTGTAAATAACATATTGCATTTGCCTTTGGACAAAACTGTACAAATGCTGTACATACAGACTGCTACCTTTAAAGTATTAGCTAAAGAAATAGGCCAGCGTATTTAGAGCTGTTCGTTCTGATCTCAAAGAGTTAATTAGCAAGCAAGCCTGCTAGCCATGCATAAGCTAATGATGATCGATGGTCTTAATTAAAGGGTTTTAGCACCAAACTGATTGCACCTGGAGCTCGGTCGGGAGAGAGAAACTCAAATAAAGTACAAGGCATTCAAAGCACCCTCATCAGCACCTGGGCAAAAGAGAAGCTCCACACTTTATTGCTAAAATGTCAATACAGATGTATTAACTACACTTTACTGTACAAATACATGCTGTAGATCTTAAAGTAACATTCTAGCTGCACAGTTGGTTGTTAAATAATGTGTACATACATTACTATAAAACACTGTATAGTTAAATATATATATTTTTTACTGTATCCATTAATAGAAAATCAGTATAATATTGTACACTTGCCTTTTTTTTTAAAGTTATTTTAATTCACAGTAAAAATGAGTCACAACTACAATACTTAGTATTTAAATTGAATTTACTTTAATGGTGTCTACTTCAAAATTCTATAACTGGGCTCTTTGGCTTTGGAGGGCAGGACTTGAGTACTGACCGACGTACAGAGGAGTGGTGGTTAGCACTGTCACCTGCACCTCCAGGGTTGGGAATACAATCTCACCAGTCTGTGCACACACATGGAGTTTGCATGTTCTTCTCTTGCTTGCTGAGTTTCCTCTGGGTACTCCGGTTCCCTACCACAGAAATTATTTCCTGTAGTGTGTGATTGGTAAATGCCCTATGTTGGCTGGCATGGGCTCTTGGCAAAATACATATACTGTGCGTTGCTCATTTGCACCCTATCCTGTATAGTGTAACACTGAACAGTATACAGTACTGTAAATGGTATAGATAATGGATGGATGGATGGATGGATTGGTGGCTCTCGAATCAGATTAATCAGAAAGTGTTGATTAACTTTCAGTTAGTGCGGCTTAAACTCTTAAGCGCCACTACCAGTTAGCCTAGCCTTTTTTTTACAGTAGCTCTTAAAAATGGCATACAGAGAGTGGTAGCTGAACATTGCGTTGGGTTTCTTGTTCTAGTATAGGAGGTCACAGTAAATGTAAAATCAGATTTGCTCGTTTACACCCTGGTCAACACAAAAATGGTAAAAACAGCAGCTACAGTGAAATTAAGTGGATTCTTTTTACAGACATTCCAAAACATTATAACTATTTATAACTTTAAAGTGTGTCTTGTTAATAATTTAATAATAACGTACTCATTAGAGAATTCATGTCATAAAACAGGCACAATAAAGCATTTTGAAACACGCCGTTACAGAAAATTAATCAACAACTCATCACACCAGCCCATTACGGGTTATCTTCCTATAAAAGCACACAATGTCACATTTTTATTCCTGGAGCTAAAACAAAGAATATTATTAGAACAGGCAGCTGGGGGAACACTCAACGGTCCTTAAACACACCATTAGCTCAAAAGGCTCTCTGCCTTCTAGTACCTTTTTTAGCAAATTATATACTAGTTCAACATGCCAAAAATACCAGCATCATAAAATTCTAGTTAATGTGAACAGTTTTAGATGAACGATCCAAAACTCTTACTGAAGGATCAAAAAGATATAAATAAAACAGTTTTTTTTACCTGTAATAAGCAGCATATGAAAAAAAAAAACAGTCCATGCAAAAATAATAAACTTTAGACGTTTTTAGTTAACTACCATCAACCACTAACTCAGTGACAGAACACTTTGAAGTTCCATGATCAGTCTCACTGGCTTACTGTCTGAAATAAAGCACTAGGATAAGATGTCCATTCCAGGATGCACTGCATTTCTAATACATTTACTGTAAATACTTTTAGCACTACATATTATTCCTCAATAGCGAGTGTTCCATAATAGAACACAGTAATGAAATAAAACAGTACTTGTGAAAATACAATACAGACATTATTGCAATGTCTAACAGCAGTTGAAAGTGTATGTGCACTTTTAAATACGTCTCCTTTATGCAATGCAGAATGGCATTTCCTTGTCTTGAATCTCATACGCGTTTATGTAATAGGCTAGAATTACTAACTGGGGAAGATTGTAGGCAGTTACATTAAAATTTTCAGTCTAGCGCTGCAGTTATTTAAAGTATAATTCAGTGGACTTGTGCAGCCGAAGATGCTCAAACAGCAATTCAAAAATAATATTAGGCTGAGGGGGGTTACTTCTGATGAGTTTGTGTGCTTCTCACATCCACCTGAGAAATACAGAGAGAATGAGTTTGTAAGACAGAACTGCTGATCTGCAACATCGCAATCCGTCAGATAGGAAGTGGGTCTTGAGTCTTGAATGTGTTAAGCTGTCAGTCAAACACACAGCTATGTTCCCTATCCTGGAAACCTTGACTTCTTCTCAAAACCTATCAATTGTTTAAAAGAAAATCATACAAAAACAAGGACATAGACAATTTAAAAGAATACAAAATTGGAGTTATTTTTCTTGTGGCATCTAGAATTGAGATTTCATTACAACCATGTGCGAGTTCAGATGAGGTTTATACTGTACTGTAAGCTCTTTTTATAGAGCAGCTGGGAAGAACAAATTATTAGACACCATTCCTTCATTACAGTGCATTCTCATAATGTTTGTGCTCAGCAAGAAAACACAGGCCTAGTGAAATCCATGCCTTCTCAAATATGTTCCCTCTAGGAGAATCTTACATTCTCCAGCTGCAAAGTTTCATAAGCATCCCTTTCTTTCTTGCACTGTAATTAGAATGTTTTTTCCAAATAGGATAAACTATTGTGCTGGGTGCCAAAAGCTCAAAGCGTCCCTCCCATTGCCTTTGCATCAAGCTGAATAGCCGAGACTCCGCGTCTTCACTGGAAATAATCTGAATCTCATTAATTGCATGCCGGGAGTTTTTGGCTTTGAGTGCCTTAATACGATTTTCTGCTTTACTTCTTCCGTGGTGTGCAATGTGAAGAACATAATGAAATACACAGATTTCTTAAACATGACGTGAACATGCATCTCGTCCCAATGTAAAAAATCATATACTCTATAAATTAAACAACTACTTTCTCTGGCAGTGCTTGTGGCTGTAAGTCCCTTATTTTAAGGGGTATGTATATATAAACTACATTATAGTTCCGAGCATTTATCTAAATTCCATCAAGTCAAGGAACATGGCTTAAAGTTCCATTTAAGTTAAAGTTCTTAAATGTTTAAAAGGATGATTAAATGCGCTTTTTCTGTATTCAAGGGACAAATTGTATTATAGTACGAGTTATACAGTACTTACATGGGGTGCTGACTACTAGGCCTCTAAAGGCCATAATAATTATGGGGATCAAGGCTAAACTTCATGGCTCCAAGTTCCAACATTGTCAGAGGACATGGGTGTAACTGCCATCATAGTCAAGGGGCGTGATTCTAAACTCCATCAAATTCAGATATATATACTCCATCACTATCAGGGGCATGAGCCTCAACTCCATGCTCAAGTCAGGGAGCACTGGTTTAAATTTTCTCATAGTCAAGGTATATGAGATTTAAAATTTCATCAAAGTCAGGGGCATGGGTCTAAATTTTCTTTTAGTCAAAGGATGTGATACTACATTTCATCACAGTCAGGGGCATGGGTATAACTGGCATCAGAGTCAAGGGGTGTAATTTTAAACTCCATCAAATTCAGAGGGCATAGGTACAAACTCCATCAAAGTCAGGGAGCATGGACCTAAATTCCATCAAAATCAGGGAGCATGGGACTAAATTTTTTCATAGTCAAAGGATTTGATTCTTAATTTCATCACAGTCAGGGGCATGGGTCTAACTACCATCATAGTCAAGGGGTGTAATTCTAAACTCCATCAAATTCAGGGGGCATAGGTATAAACTCCATCAAAGTCAGGGGCATGGACATAAAATCCCCACATAGTCAAGACATCATGAATCAAAATTTCATCATGGTCAGAGTGTACAGTTTTAATCACCATTATAATCAGAGTTTGTGAATCTAAATTATATTATAGTAGGTATTATAGGATGTATAGCTCTGACTTCCATTATAGTCACATGGTATGACTCTAAATTCAATCTGTCAGGGATCATATCTCTAAATTACATCATATTCAGTAAATGTAACTCTAAAATCCATCAAAGTAAGGGGGCATTCCAAATGTCATCATAGGAGACTGGCTTTAACTCCATCATAGTCAGGGGACATGGCTCTAGCCTGGGTGTGACACTAAACTCCATTATAGTCAAGGGGCATTAGTCTAAATTCTATCATTATCCTGGGCATGACTCTAAACTCCATCATAGTCAGGGGACATGGCTCTATCCTGGACATGAATCTAAACTCCATTATAGTCAAGGGGCATTACTTTAAATTCCATCATTATCCTGGGCTAACTCTGAGCTCCATTATAGTCAGAGGGCATTGGTCTAAGTTCCATCATTATCCTGGGTGTTACTCTAAACTCTATTATATTCAGGGGACATAGGTCTAAATTCTATAATAGTCAGGGGTTGTGACTCTAAAATCCATCACAGTCAAAGGGCATGGCTTTTAATCCCATCATAATCAGGGACATGGCTTTTATCAAGGGGTGTAACTCTAAATTTCATTATGGTTGGGGGAGTGAGTCCAAACTCAGTTATAATCAGGGGCATGGTTGTAAATGTCATCACCATCAGGGGTGTGGCTTTTAATCGGAAAACAGTTAGAGCATGGTTTAAAATACTATAACAGTCAGGAGCTGTGTCTCTAAATCATCATCAGGACTAAATTCTCCACATTCCAACATAGTCAAGAGGTATGATTAAATTCAGTCATAGTGAGAATGTCCTTGTTTTTTGGTTCTTGGCTATATAAATGCCATGAATAGTAGGGCTAAACATCCTTATAAACTGAGAGTATGACTGTAAATACCATTGTTTTAAAGGCTTGTGGCCCTAAATGCCATCATAGTCAGAGTATGCATCTAAATGCCCCTATTTGTACAGTGTGGCTCTAAATGCCATTGCTGTCAGGGTCTGTGGCTCTGTCTAAACAAGCATAACGACAGTCCTCCCCCAGATAAATCTAGCACTGTGCCAATCTAGTGCAGTGACTGTGACTTTGACATTGAAAATAAAGTGGTTTTGGTCTATAGATCAGATCGCTGTTCTTCGAGTTGGATTTATGCAGCTGCTTATGATGGGGAGTGGGGGGGTGGGGGGGGGGTTCTAAAATGAGAAGAGAATGCGAATGACAAAAAGTGTGACAATAATATGTGGAACAATTTTACTGCTGCTGGTTATAATTTTGCTGGAATTAATGATGAGGATGCTTTAGAGTTTTAGAGACTTTACTGGATTACTCTTCGTCAGATCCAACTGCTTATGAATGAGTGAGGAATAACATTAATTTGCATCCAATAAATTCATCAGTTGAAAAGGACGGCTCCACCAAACATTGCAGCATATCACAGGAAACGTTCTTATTAATGACCTATACGCAATTTAACTTAAGTTATACAGTCAGCCAAAAAATATACCGTGTACACACTTTAGGAAAAGAAAAGAAAAATAGTATGATGTCTATTATATTGGCAGCACGATAGCTTAGTGGATAGCACTGCTGTAGGCACCTCCAGGTCCTGGGTTCAATTCCAAAATTTATATTTCAAAACAATATAAAGAATAAGATATATGCAAAAAATTTAGATTAACATTAAGATTACTCTAACCCTAATGGGTGAGTATTTAGGAGTCCTTTATACTGTAGGTGTTGCAGAAGTCATTTTCTTACTTGCTGCATATCAGTAATGTAAGAAATTGATGCTGCAAAGTGCACAAATACATTATCCTTTTTAAGTCATGGAACTGATCTCCTCTCCTGTGACAAAATCAATATTAATAAAACTTTGTATTGACTGTAATTCACCCAGTTGTTATACGTGGAAATAATACATTATTTCATTTGTCCGTTTTATTTATTTTTAATGCTTAAATCTGTGCCTGGTAATTTGAGCTCACCTTTCTGTGCCAACCATAGCAACCATTTTCTTTTCCTGATTAGGGTAAAGCCAAAAGCACATTTTATACTGTCATTTTCCCATGTATTTGCTTTGCATTTGGGTCTAATGGGATTTTGCCTTTGAACAGAGAACAATTAGGTGTCACTTAAACGAGCTAAATATGAAAAGCAGCCCTTAGGACATACAGAAAAGCTGTAATTGGATGCTCCTGTGCTTGTTTTTGACTGTCTTATGAAAACTAGGTTATTTATTTTATTCGTACCTTACAGAAATGTATTTACCTCAAACATAAAAAGCACAAGTATGCTGATACGATACGTTACAGTACGGATTCTAATACAAACGAAAAGTTTACAAAGACAAGCGGGCCTTATGCAATTTATTGTTATATGGTGTTAATGTTACATTTAGATTTAGGCCAAATCTAATCTTAAATATCTTAGAAATAGTCTTTAGTCATTGCTTAAAGATGCTTAAAGTCATTGCTCCTACTGTAGGTGCCAGAGCAGAAAACAGTCTAAAGCATCTCTTTCTTGGTGTGCAACGTTGTGCTTTCTATCAAAAAAGGTTACAGGCAAAATCGTTTTTCTGGAATTGTAAGCACAGAACTATCCAAACAGCTTCTTAAAGATAATAACTGTTTTTCAAAGACACAATTCCTAGAACCTCCAAGCAAAGCAGTTGGTTTGTTTTTTTGGTTCATTACCAAGAACAAAAATACACAAATTAAAATAGTTTAAATGTAATTGTTAAATCATTGTTAAAATTAGTGAGTACCGCTACAAATGGAAATGATTATTGAATCAGATAAGAGGGAAAAAAAAACATTCCTGTGCACCGCTCCACCTCATACAGTGTAGCTCTATATTTAGCAATGTCACTGACAAGGTGTTGGTGCGTAATCTAAAGATTTTCAATGCTTCAATGGAGAAAGTTCCAGATAGAAAATCGAGAAAAATCTAAAAACACTGGTTATATGTGCAAGGTATTAAAAAAATATGTGCTTAGTAATCATTAATTAGTTAATTGTTTTTAAGAAAAATTATATTTACTAGCACCGATGCCTGAACAAATGAATTACCAGCGAAGTCAATTAAGTATTTTACATTATAAAAGTAAATGTACCTTTAACTACTGTATGTAAAAAAAAATTAATAAAAAAAAACTGAAAAGTGAAGCAGCATATGTTTGAACAAAGACTGTCTGTCCCTGTTCAGTCTACATTTTAAACAAGACTTTGTAGTCCATATGCTGTCTGATCTGTCACCTCTCATCTGTATACTGCATCCTTGCATCATATTTTTTATTTTTCCTTCGCCTTCTGTTTAGTTGATTTTGAAAATCCTGCTAAGAAACTAAGTCCGGTCCCGCTTTCAAAACCCTGCATGGTATTCTAAAATAAAAGTTCACTTAAGTACTCAATGCTAAATAAATAAGGAATGACAAAAACCTGCTTTCAGCAAAAAAAATAAAAAATCCAAAGCAATGTTATACCAAAGAAGGCAACTCAGCAAAACTCGGAAAACTCACATACAAAGTAACACATCAATAGTGAATGTGAAATCTGATTTCAGCTAGTAGAAGCTTTAATAGTGTTATCTTAATCATTTTTAAGGGAGAGATTGAAGTGATTTGTATCAAGTCACCAGTTTTTAAAAAACACACACACACACACACACACCTGCTGTTATATAGTATAAAATTATGCCCTCTCATATTTTACAGAAAAAACCCCACAGTCATCATGATTCACATTATCAATGGTCTCCCAGTTCCTGTACTACAGCTCGTCAGTTTCATAGGACCACTTTGTATTTTCTTTTCCTTCCTTCCTCCATTACTGCTTAAGATATGGAATGGATGTAGAAGTCACCTGGGAGAGGCTCCAGGCTGCAAGCAATCCTGAATAGGATAAGCGGTATAGAGAGTGAGCGAGTGGGTGAGTGGGTTATTTTCTTGCTGATGCACACAGTCCCTGGAAACCAGCTGTTACTAGGTTACAACGTCCACAGGGACTCAATCTTGCTCCTTTAGAACCTCGTTGGTTGTCATTGAAAGTGCAATGGTCCACATGTAATGGTTCAGATGGGACTTCATCCATCTTCCGAAACTTCCCCTATGGGACTCTGTGGCATCATGGCCCTTACTGATGAGTTAATAACCATCTTGTCTTACCTAAAACTCCGCTTTTATTAAATAAATAAATAAGGCAGGACTGTGGTTGGCACGGTGGCCTTGCACCTCCAGGGTTAAGGGTTTGAGTCATGCCTCGTTTCTGTTTGCATGGAGGTTACATGTTTGCATGGTCCTCCGGGTAGTCCTGTTTGCGTGAATGTGAGCGTGCTTGTGCCCTGCGATGGATTGGCACCCCATTCAGGGGCCAGTCCATCCTGCCTAGTGTGCGGAAATAGCGGGGTAAGCTCTACTTCTCCCACATCCCTGTACAGCATGAGTGAGTGAGTGAGTGAGTGAGTAAATAAATAAACAAACTTTTAAAAAAATTAAGGAAGGTGGTATGTAAGGAAGGAATAATAAGGAAGATCAAGTTAGCTAAACATATCACAAGTGCCAACCCTATCACTCTACCTATTCAGCCTTCCTATCATAAGCATTTACTTTACACACTTAAATCAGAGTTTATACTTTGTGTTTTTGTCGTGGTCGTGGTGTAAAGGGGTGTTGTAGTTTACCAAACAAATAAGCGTATTTTAGTCCATATATAAATTACCACAAAAAAAGGATCGAAATTTTGGGCTACACAAGAATGACAGATTATACAGGGTTTTTTCATTTTCATGAGCATTTCATGTTTTCTTTATTTTCATGAGCATTTACATTGGTAGATTCTCACTGAAGGCATCAAAACTATGAATGAACACATGTG
>JAQMYJ010000001.1:28261782-28279220 GCA_030014305.1 Clarias laeviceps
ATTTGGGGAGCCATGTCATCTGCTGGTGTTGGTCCACTGTGCTTCATTAAGTCCAGGGTCAACGCAGCCGTCTACCAAAAGATTTTGGAGCACTTCTTGCTTCCCTCCGCAGACGAGCTTTATGGGGCTGCTGACTTCCTTTTCCAGCAGGACTTGGCACCTGTCCACACTGCCAAAAGTACCAAAACTTGGTTCAATGACCGTGTGATTACTGTGCTTAATTGGCCAGCAAACTCGCCTGACCTGAATCCCATAGAGAATCTATGCCAAGAAAAAGATGAGAGACATGAGACCGAACAATGCAGAAGAGCTGAAAGCCGCTATTGAAGCATCCTGGTCTTCCATAACACCTCAGCAGTGCCACAGGGTGATGCTTCCATGCCACGCTGCATTGAGGCGGTAATTGCTGCGAAAGGAGCCTAAACCAAGTACTGAGTACATATGCATACTTATACTTTCCAGAGGGCCAATATGTTCTATGTATAATCCTTGTTTTATTGATTGCATGTACTGTAATATTCTAATTTTCTGAGATTGTGGATTTGGGGTTTTCATGAGCTGTAAGCCATAATCATCTCAAATATGATAAATCATGGCTTGAACTATCTTGCTTTGCATGTAATGAGTCTATCTCATATATTAGTTTCACCTTTTAAGTTGCATTACTGAAATAAGTGAACTTTTGCACTATATTCAAATTTTTCGAGTTTCACCTGTGTATAGATTATAAAATAATAAAAGAAAGTCATTTTATCATTTACTTTTACTGTGGTCCAAGTCATTAAATAGGGCATTTAAAGGTGAGGTGTAAATGCTACACAGTGAGATAGATAGATAGATAGATAGATAAATAGATAGATAGATAGATAGATAGCGAGAGGGAGAGAGTTACTGTCAAAAGTTTACACACACATCATAAAAATGAATGTCATGAATAACAATATTGTGCTTTAAAATTCTTGAACTGGTCCATTTCCTGTGGAAGAATGATTGTGTAAAATACATCTTTAACAAAAGTTAAAAAAAAATAAAAAATGATGCACAAGTTGTGATTTATTTGGGGTTTTCTGAACGTTCTTGTTTTCTAAATGTATTCTCAAAATTATTCCTACAGGGTCAAAAATATTTATACAGCACACAGAATATTTGGTAGAATATCCCTTATAAAGTTTCCCATTTAGCAGATACTTTTGGTAGCCATCAACAAGCTTCTGGCAGAATTTGGTTGGATATTTGACCACCCTTCTTGGCAGAAATAGTGGTGTTTAATTAAATTTGTTTGTTGAGTGGCACAGATTTTCGATAGGGTTGAAGGTCTAAAAGATTATCCTGTAATCTATTCTACCACCAGCTTTGATGTGTGTTTGGGGTCATTGTCCTGCTAAAACACAAAATTTTGTCCAAGTTTCAACCATCTAGCTGGTGATTTAAGGTTACACTGCAGAATTCTGAGTTAGTCCTTCTTCTTAATTATTCCCATTTCTTTAGGCAAAACAGACCTAAGGCATGTTTCTACTGGATTCACCATCTTGCTTTACAGACGTAACCGGGTTCTTGGGTTCAATGTGTCACCATTCTATTTAACACCCTGATCAAGATGTTTCATCAAAATAATTCCTTTTCTTTTTCCATGTGGTCGGCCACAAGCTATAGTCAAGCTTGAAGGCCTTTTAGTCCATGCCAATGTAAAACTAGAGACAGGAACACTGGCATTCTGGAAGCTTTCAGTTCATGGCAGGCCTGTGCCTTGGTGATTTCTGGCTTGTTCATGACCATCCAAACTACGTTCTTCTATGAGTGTGACAGTGTGGATCTTCTTCCAGACCTTGGCAAAGTGGTTACACCCCGGAATAAGTTGTGCTGTACTAATTTACTTTTGTTTGGGCTGATATTGAAATCTGCATTTGTATAGAAATGGCTCAATTCATGACTTGTGTAAATACCATCCACTTTATGAGATCTGCACTGTGCTCCTTGGACTTTCCCATTGTGCTGTGTGTAGATAATCCAGCAAGTGCTGTCAAACACACACTTTTCGTCTTGACACAGTGAAGCTACCAGCTGTAGTCAATCGTGATGATTAACAGGGAGATGAAAGGCCTTGTATTTATATAAATAGTAATATTACAGAAAAATAAGTTTAATGTATTCAAATCCAAGAATATACTATAGCACAGTGAACAATCATTCATTTGGATCTATGTAAGTATCTGCTAAAAACAGTCTAATTAGAAAAATACATAAAAAAAAGTTAAATTGACATATAGGTACAATTGTGCTAAAATACACAATCAAAATGCAGGTCCATAGGAGGCCTCCTGCAGGTCTTGTTTTTCTATCTCTCTCTCTCTCTGCCCCCCACTTGTGCTTTTCGAATAAGATCTGGTATTGTATTTAAAGGCCAGGGCAGATAGTTGTTGGGTAAAAAATATTTGGCCCAGTAGGATGAGTGATGTTTATGCACCTCTACTGAACCACAAACCACAAATTCAAACTACCTTTGCAAGAACAAACGTACACTTTGGTCTTTAAGACAACCTGCAAGACAACCTTTCAAACAGTGCTGGCAAGACCTTGTTTTGCTCGCTCCAAACCCATCATGCTTCAGCAGGGGTATTCTCTGCAGTTTTCTGCAGGCGAATGCTGAGGCGCTGATCAGAGTCAACCACACACAGGTATGGGGCAGAAGGAGCAGACTAAAAAAGCCAAAATCCACCCACGGAACTGCTGTCAGCCACAGTGAAGGGGAAAAAACATTCACTGTTCTCTCATCATGACTTAGCATCGAACTGCATGCCAATCGATGCATCAGCCTTAAAAATGAAATTAAATGTAAAAATCATCTGTCAAAAATAAATCAGTAACAAACACAAATACAGTGATGCCTCTGAGAAACAAATGTTACCTCTCCTAATATAATAATGTTAGACTGACTGTTAGTGAAATCATTAAATGAAAAGAGATACTGTAAAGTCTTCACACATGGTATATCTTTGGTGCAGCTAGATTTTTTTTCCCACATAAATATGACAAGAAAGAAATATGATACGGAAAAATCTATATAAAATTTGAACTAAAATCTGAAATTAAATAAAAAAGAACCAATTTAAACAGATTATGCAAAAAAACATTAGTTTGTTTGTTTGCCTAATGAGTGTGTACTTTGATGACCATGAAATACTCAAGATATTGAACGTTTACTTTCTTCATTTTAGACATTTAAAAACCCTTCAGCACCTGGGAGAGCACACTGGATGATAGACAGGGCGTGGGTTGTACCAGCAAGCACTCCCCCTCCAGGAGAAACAAATGCACAATAATGGGCTACTGCAACAGAGATCTCCTCTAGTGTGAGGGTTCTAAACCTATACTGAAATTGGTGAAGTTTTTTTTGGTGTGGTGTTTTGTGTTGTTACTTTTCACATAGCATTGTTTTTTATACTTATATCAACTTACCTACGGCAGGCATCAGTGACGGTCGTGCGTTCAAATCTTACTCACTCGTTCACTCCAAAGTGCTCACTAAAGATGCGGCCTCACAATCTGCATGTGTGTGTAGTGTCGGGGTTGCTAAATCTAGCACAGTTGGCGAGAAATTTTCATCACTGGATCTTGGACTTGCTCCGCTCTTTAAATGGAGGTGGGGATCTTAACTCTGGGTCTGGAAGGCTGGTGAAAGCTGTCCGAAAGTTCGGAGAGAGCGTGTGGCACGTTAACGTGGTGAGTGGCATGTGAGCGGGCGACATTGCCCCAGGGAATTTAAAGGCAGGCGAACTGTACACCGCTGTTTGATTGCCGGTAAAGAGACAGTCACAGAAGGAATGTATGAGCTGTACCGGTGTTTTCAGTTTCGTTTGGAAGCCAGCCATCATGAAATAGCCGCTGAAAGGGAAAAGGCCGCTGCCTCGACATTAAGGCTCCCGTTCCCAGTCAGGAAAGCTGCCGAGACGTCGGAGTGTCATGCTTGACTCACGTCTGAGGCCATGCTGAAAGCGACTCTAGAAAGTGCTGTCGAGAAATCTGCGAGCACCGTTGTCTCTGAGAGCCCTTGTGTGCCACTCTGCCACCGCTTTTGCTTGCCAGCCAAATGCCTACCTGCCAGCTGGGAACTGCCGTCAGACCTGCACATGCACATCCTTACTCTATTCCTCCTTTTCTTTCCCCCTACCTCCTCAAAACCCCTTCCATCCACTTTTTTCCCAATAAAAGAACCTTTCTACATAGGACCTCGCCTCTCGTCTGTGTGTCTGTGGTGCACCTCAAGCCAAGATTTTACAATATACATGTCAGAACACACCTTCTAATAAAGTGTTTTTTGTTTAGTTGTTTAGTTTTTACATTCTAGAACAATACTGGAGATGGATTTGGAATAAACCATGGAATAACACATATGTAATAAGATAATTAAGTAACAACAACAGTCAGCTGTTCTGGAACAGTTCTTGAAAGAAAATTTTTGTCAAGTGCATTTGCAAAAGTGCATAAAGCACCATGATGAAACTGGCTCTCATGAAGACCATCCCAGGAAAGAAAAAGCAAAACTTATCTCTGCTACAGAGTAGAAGTTCGTTTAGAGTTACCAGCCTCAAAAATCCAAATTTAACAGCACCTTAGATTAGAGCTGTTATGAAGGCTTTACAGAGTAACAGACACGCCTCAACTTCAACATTAACGCTGCCGAGTTCCATTGATATGAGTATAGCCCCACTGCCTCACCTAAAAGTCAACTCAACACCCTGCTCTGTGTTGCACGGCATTGGCTTCAACTCTAACCAGCTGCCTGCTGAAGAGACCACTGAGCACAAGAGTCTGACCATTGAGCACAGGTTTTTGAGAGCGTTATCGGTCAAAGAGCAGCAGGCTGTTAGTATGTGGGCTTCACCCCTGGGCTTTGATGCTTTGATCGTCTAACAGAAAGAACCAATGCCCCTGGGTGACAGGGAACGCATGCACTAATGAGAAAATCCTTGCTGGCCGACTTCACACTCCACCTGCAAACACCACCGCAGCCAACCTGACAGCACACCCTAAATGGCTCATCAGTCTTGGCCATGATTGACATGGGAAGTAGGGTCTGCTTTGGTCCTACTCCTGGGAATCAAGTGTTGTGGGACCCTCCTGCATGCATGGAGATGTCTGGAAGGTTTCCTTGGAGGGGAACCTTGGGCAAAAGCATGACAACTGCTGAAACAGATATACAGTATGGAGTACGCCAGTAGGGTGTCCAAATATGACCAACTTTATCAACCGGGGTCAACTGGGGGCCACTGTATTATTGCACACAATGTCAGAGGTAGAACTGTGACCTGTTTGTCATACCCTGTAGCAAAGAAGATGGAATTATGTCACAGACCCACATCCATCTGTTAGGCAGACACATGGTTATAAAAATCACAGTGGAGAACATCTGCAACAACTTCCACTGGCTAGGTCTAGAAGCAGAGGTGAAAAACTTCTGTCTGCACTGCCCAGATCTATGAATACACCATCATCTTGGTAGATAACATGAGCTGGTACCCTGACTCTATCTCGCTCTGGACAGCAACATTGAGGAACATTGAAAGGAAGCCAATTTAGCTCTTCCAAGAGATCTGATGACTACAACATTTATCTCCATTGTTATGGTGCATTTGTGTTGGCTGTTGCAGGTAAAACAACCTTGGATGTCAGTATACCATTTCCAAGGATGAGCTGGTGGTCCCTGCTTTGTGCCATTCCCTGGGATAGGCTCAAGGCTCTCACAATGCTACACAAGATAAGTGGTATACAGTGGTGGCCAAAAGTATTAAGAAAAATCCAAGGTTCTATTGACATTCCATTGACATTTTTCATTAATAATAAAAGATAAAAAAAACATTTAATTGATGAAATTGCTCTACAACAATCAATATTTTTTTTGGAGTCCCTTATTCCTCAAAATCTGCTGGATCCAGCTAGGCATAGAGTCAAAAAGAAGTCTGCAGGCCTCTGGCGTCACTCAATCTATGCCTATTTGATAGTTTCCTGAAGATCATATACAGAAAACAGTCTGTTGACTGCTACTGCCTTCTTCACCAGTGTCCCACAGTTTTCTGTTGGGTTTAGGTCTGGAGATGACCCAGGACATGGCTCCAGAAACTGAATACCATTGCCAAATAGCTAGTGCATATACAGTATGCATAATATGGCATATGTTGTTAATACTTTTGGCCACCACTGCATATTGAATGGATAGATAGATAGATATTATTGCATTTATATATGCATTTCTCCCAATAGCAATCTGATGATTGGCCAACTTAAGATTATATACCCATTGTTTTTGCACATTAGCAGGATTCATTCTGGTCCTGTGAAAATGAATGTGCATGTCACATGTATGAGTCAGTGCAGTAGATGAGGGAGAAGCTGTATGAGGTCTGGCCTATTTATGTCATGAGTTTGCACCTATCCTTATATTTACAAGGCACATTTTATTTGCCACAGCCTTGGAAAGATTTTACTCTGTATGTAGAGATGAGTCACAACATTCTGTATGCGACATTTTGCTGCCATGGTTTAGGTCAACTTGTCCCCTTAGTCACTGTAAGGAATATACTGTATCCTCATCCTTCCTGACCTCATTGCAGCTTACATGAAACATGTTGGAATCCACGACACTGTGTATCAATGATAGGACACAATCTGTCCAAATACAAACCTACAAACAAGCAGGAAAACCCACAGGGTTTGTTACTGGGGCCACTCCTCATCGTCATTTACCTCCTCCCTCTTGACAAAATCATTCACCATCATGACATACATTTTCCCTGTTACGCTCATAATATGCAGCTTTATCTGTCTACGTAACCACCTATATCCCCCCAACAGTCTTACTAAATATCTTTATGGAATTAATGCATGGATGACAACAACTTCAAAGCACAAACAGAGTGAATATATTTTGAACGAATATTTATCTGTACAGTTCAGCTCAAGGGACTCCTAAAATCTACGCCAATGTGCAATGGAGCTATTCTTGTAGCTTGTGTTGGCCAAATACTTTCTAATTAACTTAATGTTATTTATTATGAATGGTGCAGTTACTCATATTATAATATATTAATCATATTATTTCAAATATATTTTTCTTTCAAACAGATCTCTTTAAAAAATAGTTTCCTCCTTGGCAAATAAATGCAAATCAATTTTTAATGCCATTTTATGCATATACACATACATAGACCAAAGCAGGAAATAGTGTGTCTCTAGGCCCATGATGCAACACATAAGTCAGTAGAGGGATTTCTTACATAAGGCTAACTAATGCAAATATCAAACAAAGCATATATTTTAAAAATCAAAATTGTACTACTCCTCCAGAATGTTTTTTTGGAAGTATTATTAAAAAAAAATTTAAATGTTAAACTTTTAAAGCAGAATGTATAGCTTATATATTGTTCTGTTTAAAAAAAAAATGTTTTTCTATATTGAAAACTGTTTTATTTTTTCTTGCTGTTTGAAACATGGTTAGACCATACAGTACCTGTAGATCTTGTAACGTGTTGAGAAACCCTGCTGAAAGCGTTCCTTGAACTCAGTGTACTCCGGGCACCGGTGAAAGGGACCCTTGTCAGACAGCAGCCAGTCCAGCTGAGCCACACTTGCCTTGCCAGGCAGAGGGGAGAAAGATAAAGACTCAGGGCGCTCAGCTGAGGCTAAGAGCCAGCTTAGAGCACCCAGAGGTGCCCAGCGCCACACAAGCATCAAGAGGAACCATCTAACACCCAGAGCACTCTGCCAACACGACGCCATCCTGCCCCTGGATGCCTGGGACCAGCATTCTTCTGCCAATCCTGCCTGACCTGGAATCAGAGAAATGTGAGGGTAATGTCAGACAGATCACTGTTGGATCAAAAAATTATTTTTTTTGGCTAACTCTCTTTCTCTCTCCCTCATCTATAGAGAGAAAGAGAGAGAGAGAGAGAGAGAGAGAGAGAGAGAGAGAGAGTTAGCCAAAATAATATATACATAGTTTTTGAAAAACGTGTATAAATATAAATTTATTGCTATATGTTATATATGATAACATTATGATAATATTATTATTAATATTATAATATAATATACAACCTACTATTCCTGTAGTACACAAACACACACACACACACGTATATACTGTGTATATATATATATATAGGCTCCATTCATTTATCTAGGAACTTCTGTAGTCCAACTAGGGACATTTTCTGCATTTTTTTGAACTTTGTAACAAGAATGTCTGTTTTTGTTTTTTCAGGAATTATTTTTATAGAAGGATTTCTGAGCCTGAGTAAATACTCAATTATTCAATAGTTCACTCGTTGGGGGAAAAAAAAAAAAAAAGTTCAAAAGTCAAAGGGCCTATCATGGACCAAATATTAATAAGTGAATGGTAGACTCAGCAATGCAACATGGGATCTGGGAGAAAAGCACTCATGCACATATTATAATGGGGAGGGATCTGGGACCATCAATATTCCCTGACATTGTTTCCTTGTCTTTACCAAATTTACAATGAAAATTAATTTCACTGGGACCAGATGTGCGTCTGGATACTTAATGATGTATGAACCACCTTGCTTTCAGTTGGAAGTGGAGCAGGATACTAATGTGGGTTTAGGAAAAAGAAGCAATTAGTGTGCAAGTGGCAAGCCTGGATCCAAATCTGAGGCATTTCTAACCCAGTACAAACCTGCATGTGTCATTTGTTCTATTTGCTCAGAATAGTCATTCCCTGCACAATTCATACTTCTGCCGGAGGCCAATGGATATCCAGAGATGATGCTTATGTATATATAAAAACATCTTCTTTCCCCTTTTCACTGGCAGTTTCACTCGCTACATGAAATCTCAATATCCTCATTTCTCTGTAAAATCTTCTTCTCCCACTTTTTTTTTTTCCCACTTCTGCCTCTCCTTGCTTTGTGCCCAGCAATCCTCTCACTAATCTAATTCCTCACTATTCCAGTCCTCTTCATGCTCTCCCTTACATATTTCATTCCGATTCTCCTTCAGACCTTTTCTATTCCCTTTACACTGTTGTTTTTGTTTTCGTCCGGTGCTTCTGTGCTTCTGTAATAAAAGCATGGTTTCGAAAGGGAGACTGAATTATCTCGTCTTTGTAGAGTAACAGTTAAAGAGTAAGCACTCGGTTATTTAATGAGAAATACATTTACAGATTAGTTCCTGCTGTACAGAACCTTCTTTCTCTGAACACGGCTTTTATGAAATTAAACTGTGTGGTGTGCATCTACAGTTTACACTAATATACGCAAAGTATCCTGAGTGCAGTAAATGCAGACAGAGCAATAATGAACACAAAAGAACTGAAGAGAAAGAGAGAGAGAGACTGCGTCTGTGTGTGTGTGTGTGTGTGTGTGTGTGTGTGTGTGTGTGTGTGTTTGAGAAAGAAAGTGTCCATGATGAACTACATTACTGTGCTGATAACATTGATCAAGTCCTGCAACGCTGCTTCAGGTTCCCTAAATGCCACCCTATTTGTCAAACTAAAACAGAGCCCCTGCTAACAAAGTGCCTTTCTCGGTCATTAAGAGAAAGTGGCGTTAATATCATTCCATTCCAACACCACTGCCAGATACAGTCCTAGTTTACTAGTTTAAAGAGTACTGATACACATTTATGGTTCAAGACAGCATATGGTTTTGTGGATAAAGAATTTCAACACATGTTGGATCTCAGGATTTAATCACAGGACAACGTGTAACCGATTAAGGACTTCGTCTCTGTTGCAACGAAGCTTTACGCAGTGATTATAACTGTATGTAAGTTACTGTACTGTATATTTAACTGTACAAGTGCATTAAACTATCCAGAGTACAGTAGTCCATGCAGAGCTGAGGGTTATGAGCCTTTTGGATAGCTTTGGTAATGTTTCTTAAAGTTCTTAACCCTCAAAACCAATTTATACTGTAGCATTTATCTCTTAATCAAGAATATGTGAAATATTAAAAGCAGCATAAAAACTGACATTTAGTCACGCTAAGGGATAGAATCTATCACTCTTGTAGTCTCGTTAATCCATGAGGGTCGTTCAAGTCAAACTGGGACTTGTGTTGAACTTACTCCTGGATGAAGGGCATTAAACCGATTGACATTTACAAAAGACGGTGATGAGACTCTTAGCCGAAGTAAAACATTCGAATGGTGCAAACATTTTAAAGAAGTCCGTGAATGATGATCCCAGCCGAGGTGGCTCAGTTTCATTTGCGAGGTGCAGGCCGACTGCAGTTGTTCCTGTGAACATTCAGCGGGTGGAACGTTTCTGTCTGCGGGAACTGTACACACAGTCATACACCAACACCACTTGCACGTTACAGGAATTCAGCTGGGAGTTACTGCCACATCCCACGTACAGTCCTGACCTTTCTCCAAGATATGTCTACCATTAAAGGAGTTCCTGGGAGGGCAGCGTTTCAGATGTGAAGCAGGTAGTCCGATTATGGCCCCAGCATAGTTTCTACCTTAATAGTATCCAAACACTAGTGAAACCCTGGAATGAGTGCATTATTGTAGCAGAGGATTATATAGAGAAATAAAGGGAGTTTTTACTTTCATAACTGTGTTCTGTTATTCTGCTCAATGAAATGTCCCAGTTTCACTTGAACATATTGTGCACACTTTAGTGCACACTGTAACCAAGCTTCATATAGTGCTCATTTACGCAAAAGGTTTGTAAAGACTCCTGTGGGTACATCCATTAGATACATATAGAAATGCTTTGCAAGCACACTGTTTTTATGCAACTTACCCTTTACACACACACACACACACACACACACACACACACACACACACACACATATATATAAAATGCTCTCATGTATACTTCTTTTTTAAAAACACTTACGATGCATTTACATTTGTGTGAGATGTAAAGGGGGTCCTGTGAAAGCATTATGTGTGTCTCTGTAAACAAACATTTTGATAATGGTTGAAGCAACACCTCATGTGCATCTCTTTGTTTCTGTCACTCCCAAGGTTGAGTTCGGAGCACTTCCTCTTTCACAGTTGATTATGTTGGAAAAGAAGCAAACTGCATTCATCTGCTGAGGAGCATAGAAGATGGTTGTCTCACAGTTGCTAAACCAGCTCTTTTCAAGCCAAATCATCTTTCTTTCTCTCTGTCTCTTCATCTATCTATCAATCTATCGCACCCTCTTATAATAGCGTCACTTCCACGTTCCTCCTGCTGGCGTTACTTTATCTCGGCTCTGCGTGTTGTCTGCCATCTCGAAAAGAAAAAAAAAAAAAAGCAAGACTGATGCTAATTCCACCAAGCGTTAACCACAGTGCAAATCCGGGCGGCTTCCAGAATTCGTGCCACGAGCACTAATTGAGCGCTTTCCTTTATCTTTTGGGAGAGGAAGGAGTGGAGTGAAGTAATTTAGGGACGTTTTTTTGTACTAAAATATCTTGGCAGAATTCTTGCTTCAAATTTGCCTTTTAAATGAAACCCTGTGCTTGAGCAGTGACATCTTAGACGGATGCTCTGGCCCGTACCTCTATGGCCTCTGGGGATCCTGACTAATTATAAAATACATAAAACATATTGAAAATGCCAGTGAAACAATGGAAGAAGTGCTGAACTTAGCTGTGACATTTACATGCTCAACGTGCATAATTCAGGTGTCTTTATATTTACCCTCAGCACCCTGGAGGAAATCTGGGAATAAGACTGGACTGCTAGAATTTATTAACGCATAACCGGGACATGTACAAGCATCCATTTATTCTCACCTCTTTTATAAGAACTTTAAGGGTGAGCTTAAGACATCTAGCCAGCAGGGCTTCTGCATGATGTTCACTTCACCTGAAGGCTTTAGTGAGGTATAATGGCACTGGAACTAATTGATCAGATAACACTCATCAGGAGGTTTGAGGGATTGGTGGACGGCCCGTGTGCTCTGGAGCGCTGAAGGATTATCTTAGTGCTTAACGGGGTTCAGAGTCTCAGTAGTGTGGTGCATTTGTATCTAATTTTGTCCGTAGTGATGTAGAGTTACCCATGTGGAGCAAGTGCCATGTGGAGCGGCGAATCTGCGCAGAGTTGGGAAGTGAATTGTCAAGGACTTATCTGCCAGCATGCTTTTAACCTACATGGTTGTGGGCAAATCTCTCGCAGCATTTCCTGAGCACTCATATATTTCAAACAGTCATTAATACGGTGTATGTTTTCCTCCTGGAAAAACTGCACACAGATCATGACCGGTCATCAATTCTTTTATTAACAGCTCCTTAAGTTAACATCCATCTCTGAGTCAGTTTGACCGATAGTTCCGGTAAATTTCTCAACAAAATCGTTTTCTCTTCATGACTTTTTTCTGCCGTTTTTTCTCCTCCTTTGTCCATCTAGGGGCTTCGTACTATAAAAAAAAAAGGAAAGCTCTACTTAATTTTATATAGTTTGGAGAAAATTCATTAGTTCGTTCATTCTATTTGAAGCTTCTGAACGTCTCGGATGGAGCAGGAGCAGCGATTTAGTTCTGAACTCGCTTCCGTGAATTTATCGCTAAAACAATATTGAATTTAAATAAATCAGATCTACCACAGCAGATAATAAAGCAAACACCACGATTATGCCTCGGCCCCCGGATGTGCAAGTCGCATTCATTTCTGTCGTTCGATCAAATGCTCTAATGCAGAGGCAAATTTCTTGCAAAATTTTATTTCTTAAGGTGAAAATTCTTAAGGCAGGGCATTCGTATGCCGAGGTACCACTGTATACTGTATATACAAATCTGCAAGGCCTTTGGGGTGTGGTGGCAGCATGTTCTTTAGGCACTCTGGGTTGCAGTGTGGGGCCTCCGTGGATCAGACTTGTTTGTCCAGAGCATACCACGGGTAAGATCGCCATGGACTCGGTGGTCTTTGGCCCTCACAGGCATGGGTGAGCCTTGGGCGCCCGGGATCCTGGTACAGTTTACTGGTATATAATTGATAATCATGTTAATTAATTCACCTGTTTGTTTTGTTAGTGTTGTAGATGATCAGTGTATAGCTTGTTCACTTTAGTTTTTTCTCTTTCAAAATTGAATAAGAACAAAAATGCTGTTTTACCTGACTGTTGCAAAACAAAACCACTGCAGAATCCTATTTAATTCCTATCTGCTCAAAGAAAACTCCACACCCATTTTATGAGAAACATCAGCTTTTGCAGATCTTCTAGCCTACAAAAACTCAGGTAAAATCATTACTATAGAAATGATTATGTAGTGCCTTAATATAAACGTCTTGCAGCAGAAACTACTGTAAAAGGTCTTTATTATTATCCTTTACTGCCGTTAAAGAAAAATAATGAACAACTCCTTAGAGTTAAGGATTCGACACTGTTAATGATTTTTCTTCTCAATACATATTCATTTCATTGTCACTTAATTGAAAAAAATAAGATTATTATGGATAGCTTCAGTTGTCAGGGCTGCATAGATATAAAAGTGAGCATTTATGATCTTTTTTGCTCGAGTTTACTGAGGTGCTTTTATGTTTGCTCCTGGAAATTCACAATATTATGCTCAAACAAGTGTGATGATTCGAACGGATATGGAGATACGCGTTTCTGATGACCAATTACTTTTTAAACTCTATTTTCCATTTGGAAACAAATGATATTGAAAATAATGTTCTCATTTCCACAAAAAGAAAATTCACATGAGATCTCACTCTACTGAAATCTGAACGATGTAGCATGGTGGCAAAAATCAGTTGCTTGCATGAAGTAGTTCCTTATAAATCAAAGTGAAGGCTTTAAAGATAAATTAGGGAACTGATCACACTTGTTAGATCATTTTAACACTATTCACCTTCATATTACTCCAACGTTGGCTAATAACGATGTAAATTAATAAAGAATCTATTTCCTTATCTATTTAAATTAATAAGGAATCTATTTTTGGCTGCTGGTCCTCGCTAATAACGGCAAAGGTTTCAGAGACTGCTGCTGACTCGGTTTAATTGCAGGCATCACTACATGGTGTATAGAGGGCACTGATGAGCACACGTTTGAAGCCTAACATGAGAAATGGGTCACCCTATGGCCTTCTGAACCTACTTGGCAGATGCAAATGAAAACCACAAGGCTGCAAGTGTACCATTTGGGTCAGGACCATTAGAATATTTGCACCTGTGATAAATTCGAGTTTAAAGTTTAAACGATCTCATGACCACCAGCAGGAGTGAGGAATGGTGGTATGCTTTCCTTTATATTCCCCTCAATGTGAAATCCTTTTTTTTTTTTTTTTTACAGTATTTGTTCCTACTCACAGTTCCTGAGACACTCGGTGAGACTTGCAGTGCTGTTACCAGCTGAATGTGTTTGATTTGCACAAAATTGCACAGCACTGTTTCTATTTCTGCTGCAAACTTTTCAGGCATGTCAGGTAGAGAAGCAATAGTTTTAGACTCTGCAATGCAGGGATACAATTTATAAGCAAGCATTTTCTTATAGATCAAACCATTACAAACAGCGGCAAGCTAAAGATGTGAATGCAACCTAGCATCCAGTATACTGCAACTGGAGCAACATGTCTTCTCTTGCTCCTATGTTCCAGAAATCTGCCTTTTTCATTTAACACAAAGAGTTTGATTTGAGAAAGCTTCTGTTCTGATCCCTGCTGTAGACTATGACGGTGATGAGCAGGAGCATTCTTCCACTTTGCCGCAAAGAAAATAAACTGCAAATAAACTCATCAGCATATATGTTCCCACCACTGTGTGAGTAATTATGAGCTTTCCTTTCATGCCACGGGGCTCCAAACATCTGTTTGGATTTACTCTGATACAGTAGGCAGCGTCAGAGCTGTTCCATTCTGAGAACTGTTCTGACCAAATCTTGTTTTCTTTCTTTCTTTTTTTTTTTTTTTTTTTTTTGAAGGAATCAAATTTACAGTGGCTGGCTGTCTTTACAGCACCACATTTCACACATATTGCACAGAACGAAGCGGAGTGAGGACGGCCTGGGGGCGTGAGATTCTTTTGTTCTTGTAAGAAGAGATTCGGGAAAGAAGGAACGAATCCTATCCTAAAACCTTGCATCACACTGTTGCAGCACATGGACGTGTCAGAGCGATATAGATTGGAAGCAGCAAAGTAGAATACAAGAGACAGCTTCAGAGCCCAAGTTTTAATAAGGGCCAGCTTTATACATGGCCAACCTCAGAGTGTAAATATTTTATATGCACTTTTATCTAAAAATTAAAGATTATTTTCCAGCAAAAATATCCAGCAGAGGAATTTATCTTTTATGGTTAATGATCTTAAATCCCAATTACTGCCCTAATATTCGGAATCCGACTGTTTTAATAAAGAATTATAGGTTGACTTATATCTACCAAATGTATTAATTTGTTAATTATTGTTTTTACGGTCTTTAAGCTAGTTTCTTCAGAAACTATAAATGTGATCAGATCTTACCTTATGAAAAGAAAAAAAGCATGATTCGTTAAGTGAAAATCAAGAAAAGAGGCATTTAATTAAAACATAAAAGCATGGCTAGTTAATCAGCTAATTAATCAAATCAGCTAATTAATCCAATTAAAGAGCTTTGATCACACAATAACATGAAAATAATCACACTGAACTCTATCCATTGAAGTTGTACAGTATGAATGTGTGTGTGTGTGTGTGTGTGTGTGTGTGTGTGTGTGTGTGTGTGTGTGTGTGTGTGTGTGTGGCCATGCAAGACACAGGCCTCCTTCTTGATAGCAAAACAGTATATTAAAAACGTAATTAGCAAAACACATATGTTGCTGAATGTAGGAGGAGGCTGACCCGGTTGCCATAGAATAAAATTAGAGTCACATGATCCAGCCGCTTTATGATGTGAGGCAGATATCTCACTGTCTCTCTAAGTGCTCCATTGTGCAGCTGTTGCAGCCATTTAAACGTTACGTAACAATGCAGTCGTCCTTACACTAGCTGACCACAACATTCACTTATATATCAGCTCCAATCGCTAAATGCATAGACATGCAATGCTTCGTCATTTTCCAAATGTTTATATTCAAAATAATTGATGATTTATTTATTCTTAGTTTTAAAATCGAAATGCATGTGAAAGCGCATGCAACATGAAACCCATCTGCTATCACCATTAAGGTTTTTCACTCAGTGTGAGTATGGTGTTAGATTATCAGCTTATTATTCAACTATATTTTCAGTAATTATATCAGTCTGTTGAAGACTGCATGTTTTGTTTAACAAGGCATGTAATAACCACTGCAATGTTGAATTCACAATTACGATTAGTCGGAAGCTGTTAATTCATTTTCTATCACAGCTGATCTGACAGTAGTCCTGCTGTAAATCAAATCACAGCGCTTGGTACGAGTACGTCATGGTTTGTATGGTAACAACTAAGCCACACATAAAAGGATTTGTGTAACTGTTGATATGGTGAAGTGAGGGATTGTTTGATAAGCATTTTCGTCAGGAGTGTTGAGTGTCAGTACAGAGCAGCAGCCAGAGGAAAAGCTGTAAGGTAAATTTTACATCTGAAACAAGAAAAGCTTCAGGACAGTACGCTTTGCTGTTTCTCAGGATCATACGAATTCATGGTCATATTTTCTTGGTTTCACACACACACACTCGTACGCACAGTATGACAGGCAGTTGAAATGCTTTCTATGAATGTAGTCTAGACCTAAAACCAAAATCTACACTAGAAATTTAATTACAGAGGTGGCCAAAAGTATTGGGACAAAGGTGGATTTCTTTACTATTACATTCTAGAATTTTTTTCAAATAATAATCACAATTACAATAATAAGAATAATTTATTTTATGCAATCAGGAAAACATCGGTATCGGTGCTAAAAAGTGTCTCACCTACCTAGGTGAAAAAGTGAATTTTCAGATAGGATCATATAACACCATTATTCATTATACTGTACTTAACGCTTCTAATCTCCCGATCCATGCTTCGTTTTTTGTAAATATTTAGATTTCACATGATAAGACAAACCTGAAAAAATTTATTATTCTAAAATGCAAAACTGTTAAGATATTGCAACATTAATTTGACACTAAAGTGCTTTAATGCTTTAATTAAAGCAACAATTATTACAGGTCTTATGCTTCTAGAAGCCTACACCAATTTTAGTATCAATACTTCTAAAGTAATATGAACAATTTGCATTTTAAATTATTATTGTTTGAAGTGAGACAGTATAACGCTGAACATGGCCATTTTTAAGAAACATATAAAATAATCTCTTCAAGTTAGCAACTTAACATTTTTAGGGAAGCAAGATTAGTCACTTCCATGTTGCAGAAACTTCAAAAGTAGCTTCTTTGGCACACAAATGTTCGGTATTATATGCATACCATAAAAAAAAAAATACACACACAGTGGAACCTCGGATTACAAGCATAATTCGTTCCGGAAGTGGGCTCGTATTCCAAAACACTCGTAAACCAAATTT